>JAGFBZ010000192.1:2810000-3007328 GCA_018398805.1 Hirundichthys speculiger | reverse complement strand
AAATAGTTTCTGAAGTGGCCCAACAAAGACAGCAGCCGTGCGCAGGAAGAGTCCGGATAACGTGGGCTCACATTCGAGAGGAAGCCAATAACCCAGAGGAGCTGTCTGTTCGCGGCTCTGATCGTGAAATGGACGCGCCACACTTTTACTGCTCCTTGGTTTTACTGGTGACCGTTTACTCCTCCGCCCTGATTTTTTCCACATCCACGTCTCTCTGGGCAGAGCTGCAGCTCCCAGCTACTATCCATGAGACCCAGTACCGAAGCAGGCCGGCAGAGCCAGACCAGGGGGTGGAAGGGGGGGGGGGGGGGCTGTGGGACGTAACAGTCAGATTTATAGAGCGATCGGGGGCAGTGGGGCATGTGAGAGGTGTTTGTTGAATTCGTTATTTTTGTGAGCTCAGAGAAAATCTGAAGCACAAGCTGGTTGCTGCTCACAACAACAGTCCAGGGTGGGACAGACAGACAAACGGACAGACAGACAGACAGACAGACAGACGTCACCGTGTGGACAGTCATGTCTGTACCTCAGGCCCGACCACTTCTCTTATTATTCACTTTCACCGCTGTCGCTGAAAAACGGTCCTGTGTTGCGCTACGTTCCACTTCTCTTACCTTTTGACTGCTTTCAGGCTTTATAGCAACTTAACGCTTACTCTCACACTCTTGACCATTAGCGCTGTTTAAATTGAATAAAGCTGAGATGTGGGAAAACAGGGACGTGATAGCAGTCGGAAGTGACAGAGAATGTAGTGAAAACTGAAACACAGAGGTTGATATGAGAAACATCCGCAGCTGTCCTCTATAACGAGAATAAGATCATATTCTTTGATGTTTCCTGATGAATCAAGTTTATCTGTGCTGATAAATCTGGCTCGCAGCAGATCAGCAGTGTGAACGATGGGCCAAGAGTACCTGGTTCAGCTCAGTTCTGGATGGAAGTGTTGGTGGTCATGTGGGCCAACAGGCTCAGGTCATCACTGGCGCTGGTGGTGGACTGAGATGGAGCTGAGCCTGATGGAGCAGGCTGCTCTGGACTCTGCAACACCAGGGGGTCCGTGGCCGCCAGAGCCGGAAGCAACTTCTCATCAACCTGCAAGAAATGAATGAGGTCACGAAAAGCAGAAGAGCATGAGGACTTTGAAGAAAGTAACAACGACAGGGTTAGGATTAGGTATTTTTGGTGAGGTTATTCTGCTCTACAGACACGACTTCACGGGTCAGTACCAACAGAAACACCATCCTACCTTGCTGAAGAGGAATCCATTGTTACTGGGAACGCTGTCCTTCTCATCAGCCAGCGTGATGAGTGGACCCATGTTCCCATCATCCTCCAGACTGACTCCGGAGAGCCCCATGTTTGCTCCTATTCCAACCCCTGATCCCGGCGGGTCGTCTTTAGGCAAATTCCCATTGAGGTTCTGAACCACAGAGCAGTAGGCACTGTCCAGCAGAGAATCCACCTCTACCAATGGTCCATTTTCCATTCCTACCCCACTACCTCCACCTCCACTGAGGCCTTCTGGAGACAGGTCCAGGTCATCCAGCTTTACCTCTGTGGCCTCTACTTTCTCAGCTTTAATGTCCACCAGAAGGTCGTGGACCTCCACCCTGACACCGGGACCGATGCTCTGCTCCTCAGGCGTCAGGGCGTCTCCGTTCGCTCGCTTCACGTGACCTTCAGCCAAGAGGTTGCGGGAGTCTCCAGCAGCACCTTCGGTATACTCGGCCTCACTCTCAGGTGTCTGTGTCTGAGAGTTGTCATCGATTTCCAGGTTGCCATTGACGACCGGGGCAGGTGTAGCGGAGAGCCCAGAGATGGTGGACACAGATCCTTTCTTTCCCTTCTTCATGTTTTCTTCCTCCTGACGTTGGTACTCTTCGTACATCTTGGCCAAGTACTCCTTGTGGGCTTCATAGGTCACCTGCACCAGACAGTGGGATTAATAATCAGCAGGTAATACAGCAGCTCGTCGTCCTAACGACTGGATGGGTCAGACTGGAATACTAGCTAGATGGTAGCTTCATGGGGCTTTTACACTCTGGTTAGAAATGAAAGAGGCCTCTCACCTTGGAGTGTGCGATGGACAGGGTATCGACCCAGACCCTCCACCCTCCCCACTCATATTTGATGGCATGGTAGAGAAGAATCCTGAAGATGTTGTACACCATCTCAGTTATTTTCTGCTCTTCTGGGTTCTTTGGGTTGATGTATCCGAGTGAGAACATCCAGTCCTGCCACACGGAGCACTGCAGTAAGCAGCTGGCGCACAAACACAAGCAAAGGACGGCATGAGCTTCATCTCAGACACAATAATCACTGGATGAAGAAGATCCGTGCACCTAGAGGCAGTCGTGTGCTTTTACCGTCGGTTTTCACGGCTGTTACTGAAGAGTTTGATCATGTCAGTGAGAAAGAGTCTTCTGACCTCCATCAGCTCAGCACTGGGGCTGGAGTTCTTCAGCAGGGTGGCCACCACCTTCAGAATCACTGAACGATGGGAAAAAAAGGTCACAAGGATAGGAGAAAAGGAAGTAGGAGAGATAAAAAATATTAAAACTAGGGCTGGGCAACGATTAAAATGTTTAATCGCGATTAATCACATTATTTCCCTGATTAATCACAATTAATCGCATTGTATACGCAAAATCAAATAATATATTCAAAAGTAGTGTAAAATGCACTTTTATTAAAATGTGCTGCCATATGAACTAAAGTGCCATAACATTTGTTTTTCAAACACTTTTAACATCAGCACTTGTCAGTAACACATATTTAGTGTAAATCTCATCTTAAAAAATATAAAATTAAAATAAAGCTTATTGCCACTGCCAGGGCATTAATGTCATCCTGTTTTTATGAAAAATAAAAAGAAATCTACAAACAAAATCCAACAAAATAATTGTGGCTCAGCACAATCAGAACATTAAAACAGGTCATTTCTGAGGTAACAGCAGAAACTTTTAACGGGGAGTTCAACTTGTCTGTTGTTACAAATAATCTTGTTTCTGTTGAATCCTCCATCTGGGAGAACTTTAAAATGAAAATGTCCACGTTAAAGTTCAGTAACTTTACCAATCCGTGTATAATTCATTCTTTCCATTTTCAATTGTAAATCAAAAATTTTAAAAAATAAAAAGTGACATTTTATTACATTTTTCGTTTTTTAATCTAACACAAAAAAAAAAACGAAAAAATGCCTGTTTTTTTTTTTTATATTTCAATTTTAGACATGGATCAAAAATACAAAATTAAAAAACAGGCAACAAAACTGAATTAGTTTTATAATGGAGGACTGGACTTTCTGTTGTCATAACACATCTGTGCCACTAGATGGAGCTGCACTGCAGTAACCAGCTAGAGAACAGCAGGACAGTGAACACATGGAGCAGATCTGATGGAACATGGAGGAATGACGACAAAGTTTTGTTGCAGTCCAGAATTTAATTTTTAGACAGAATTGTTAATATTGCTACCTGAGTTGCTACCTGAACTGTAAAGTTTTTACCGTTTTCCATGTCTGTTTTAGCTTTTCTCCATGTTTTCTGCAAATTATCTTCCGGTTCCGCAGCAGCCAGTAACGGACTTTTCAAAACAAAAGCATGTGAGCAACATGCGTTAATGTGCGATAAAATTAATGTCGGTGTTAATAAATTAATGAGTTAATGCGATAATAACGCGTTAACTCGCCCAGCCCTGATTAAAACTATTTCAGAAGAGAGAAACATGGCAGGAGACAGTGAAGGGAATCTGCTCTTTGTTTCACGGCATTAAAATAACCCTGTGAGTCAAACTACTGATCATCCATCTATTATCTACGCCGTTCAAACCTCTGCAGGGTCTATCCCAGCTCTCTTCAGGTCTAAAGACAGGAGTCCACCTGGACAGGTCTCCAGTCCATCACAGGGCTAAGTACGGTAACTACAGAACTTACTGGGGTTCTGGATCTTGACCGTGGAGTCGGGCTCTGGATGGGGTTTGTGAACCACCTGAGTGCAGACCTGCTCTGTCAGAATCTGCAGACAAAACATGGACAGTGGTTTTTAAACATCAAGGTTCTCCAGAATCCTGAATCCTGAAAGCTCCAAACATGAAAACCTTAGAAACGAACGTCACTGACCTCGTACAGAGTGTTGTAGGTGGTGACGGAGACGGTGTTGGTGTGCATCATCAGCCTTTCTCCCAACAGTGTGAACAGACTGTGTGTGTGCATGATCTCAACCTTCCTCCTGCAGCCCAACAACGACACAAATCCACATTAATTTCAGCTAATCACAGCTGAACTTCAGCATCAGCAGGTCCAACCAGTCAGAGATTTAACGATGATGATGATTAACCAGGATCACAACACGGTCTGAACATTCTGTTTCTAAAAAACTTCTCCCTGCCTTTTTTAAAACAGCTCATTTTTGAAGCATCATGTTATTGATGTTATCTGGGAACACGTTAGCTCCAATTACAGTCTTTATCTCACTCCTCCATCTACTCTCTTTAAGATGTCCTGTTTCTAACGTGTTGGTGTATCAGTGAGGGAAAGATGGCCTTCAGACACAAAAACAGCTCAGACCGTTAAACGACAGCTTTGACAGTTTAAAGTTGCGACACAGGCAGGGCCCAGATCATGATACCGCCACCACCATCTTCAACAGGTGATATCAGGGGCTTTGGGCCCAGATCATGATACCGCCACCACCATGTTCAGCAGGTGATATCAGGGGCTTTGGGCCCAGATCATGATACCGCCACCACCATCTTCAACAGGTGATATCAGGGGCTTTGGGTTCTTCAAACAAGACTTTTCAAGTAGCTGTAAGTGGAACACCAGCTTACCCTCGCTATGTTAGTACATTAATATTAAAGTTGAAACTAGGGATGGGCATTCGGTGAAGATTTATTCGTCGATCGTCGGGAGAATTAATGATTAATAATCGATTAATCATTAACATTTTTATATTGAAAATTATTCTTGATATCGGCATGACGTTTGTTTTCCCCTTTGGCCTGGTTGCTATGGCCTGGTTGCTATGGCCCGCGCATGCCCAGATGTGTTCAGTGAACCGGATGTTCGTGGTCGAGAATAACGTGACATTTCCTGTTTCTTTTCTTTAAAAAAAACAATGATAATAAAAGAAGAGATATCGAGGAGACTACTTAACAATGACAATTTATATCAAGGCGCCAGTATTACAGGCTTTTTGTTTCTTAAAAAGATTCTTAAAAAGATGCGCTTGTTGTGTGCTCGATGTGCACTGCAGCTCCTTCTGGTCCGTGCTAACACCGAGTTGAGGCTAGGCTAGGCTAGGCTGAGATAGAGATGAACCGCCTCCACCGTCCTTTACAAGGCTTGGATGCGCGTTGTTCAAGTGATACATCATTGTCGTTGTCGATTAATTGTATTTGTAATTTGCATTGCAGTGATTGCAGTACACTTGGTCATTTTCTAAACGAAAATGGTCCCACGCCACACTTCGCCGCGACCGCTTCATGATTAGGCGATGACCTACAGAAGCTCGCATGTAACAACTGAGTCCAGCCAGGGTAGAGTGATGGTGAAATGTTGCCCCCTGCTGCCAAATTTCTATCGGTGGCACAGAGAAATGCATCGCATTGTTTGAGGACGTGCACTGATAACCTACATTCGGATTGTTTAAAAAAAAAAAAAAACATTCGCTTCATCGACGAAAATTAATTAATAAATCGACCAAATTCTTAATGATCAATCATCAATTAATCCATTAATTATGCCCATCCCTAGTTTAAACTATTTAATTTAAACAGTTTTTTGATGTAAGACAAACAGAATCTGTTATAGAAGCAGTAATGTCTGTAAGTGGTGGACTGTGGTCCGTCAGGACGGAGCAGATGTTCAGGTGCGGCGTTCTCGTGGACTCAGTGATGTTCACGTCACACAGGATGAATAAATCAGAGATTATTTCCCAGCCGAGCAGACAGAAGGAGATGCTGCTGGTCTTTCATATTTACCGCCTACAAACCATCCAGCACTTTTTTATTGTTTTGGTCATTGTAGAAAAGAGATTTCCTGTGCAAGAAAAATGTTCGGCATAACCTTTATTTCCCATATTTCCTACTCTCTGAATGCTGCGCAGCAGGAAGCAACATAAAGAGGCAGAAGAAAGAAACCCACTTGTGACCGAGGGTGCTTCAGGAAGTAGCCCAGAACTTTGAGCGCCTGGACCCGGATGCTCTCGCTCTTGGAGGCCAGGAGTTTGCAGATCACCCTGAAACACGTCAAGACACGCAGATCACGCGATAAAGGACGTTAAAGGAACATCTGGACTGAAGATAACAGACACAACTTCATCTGCAAGCAGCTCTCTAAGAGCAGAAGAGTTACCATGGCAACCACAAAAAGACACCCAGATGCAGTGCAGTGAAGTGTTGGGATAATCAGTTTTAGAGCTGTCTTTGAAAAGTCAAGACTGGAGATGAACTTCAGCACAGCTCGACTGCATGTGTTCGGTTATAAATCTTTACAGACGCGTCAGTCGAGCTTTAAATGTGTAAAACAAAAGGACGCGCTGATCAGAAACGTTCATATGAATCTGGAAGTGCAACCGTTCGTCTCAGGTGAACGTGACCCACCTGATGCCGTTTCTCTGGTCGAACGCAGGGATCATGGACGCCGGGTGTTCGGACATCAGAGCAACCAGCAGCTGCAGCACATCGTGGATGTTCTCGTCCTGCAGAGAAAAGACTGCAAGGTTAAACAGGTGAGACGTAGGAGGACGTGGAGGACAGAGAGAAGGTTCCTGGACGGAGCAGGTGGGTTTTCAGAACAACAATAGATGTCATTGTTACAGACGAGTCCATTCAGTTTGCTCCGTTGTTGCACCATTTTTCCCGCCGCCACAGAGCTGAAGCTGACTCACTCTCAGAGGTTTAAGTGGATCAGAGCTCCAGCTCCACTGTCTCTCTGTCTCTGTTTTCATCTGGAAGTCAGCATTTACCTCATGCATGGTCAGGAGATAGTTGAGGATGCTCTGTAGCTCGTCTTCCTTCACACCCCGGTCCTACCCAACACAGACATGAGCTTCAGCTGCACTCATTCTTATTAAAGTCAGAAGAACAGTGCTTTAAATGAAGCCAAAAGTGGAGAACATCATAAAAGTAAAGTGTTTTCGAAGCATAATCTAATCAGAAGTACCTTCAGTATGAGCTGTTTGAGGAAAAGCAGCATGAAGGCTCTGAGCGAGATGATCTCCTTCTGAGACGGCCGCGGTCCATCTAAGCAAAGACACAAAAACAGAAAATCATTTCCTGTTTGATGAAAAGCAGAGCATGTCTGAGTGAGCCATATATTCAGGTTTATTAAGCTTCCTGGAGAGCAGAAGAAAACATGGAACAACCAGTCAGTCCACATCAAAAACTGTAAATCACTGGCATCAACTCCAGGGACGTTTGGCAGTCTGGCTGCTTTGAGCTTGTACTAATCTACATTATTACAGCAGAGGCGTGCTAATATGCAGAAATGTGATTGATGGTCTGAATGATCCAAACCTCCACTGCATCTACGTCAGTGCTTCTCAATTATTTTCTGCTGCGCCCCCCCCAGGAAGAAGAAAACATTTCGCGCCCCCCCTCCTCCCCACCACGACTATAAATAGTATAATTTGTGTATACAATTATTGTAAGTACACCTCTGCATAACAGCGTACCCTTATTAACATTAAGGGAAACAAACAAAAAAAAGAAATATATAAACTTATAACAAAGATTAACTTTATTAAAATAGTTTTTTAGTCTGTAAAGATTTAAAGTGCATCAATCCCACCGTAGTCACAGTGAAGCAGCGCTACATCAGCATCGTCATATTTCCTTGTCTTAACTTTCTGGTGACTTTCGTTTGTCTCATTATCTCCGTCTCTCTCCATCTTTGTTTTCATCCCTGTTAAATATTTTTCCCCGGTGTCTCTTGAGTGGTGTCACTTCATATCTCCTGCTCTGTGCTGCGTGCACACATGTCCGTGCAAAAAACCCGACACAATATAGCTAATACTCCCTGAACCCACTGGGACAATGAGAGCGCCACTGCCACCTACTGGAGTATGTGTGCAATTACATTTTATTCCAGTACAGCAAAAAAAAAAAAACATGTTCCCTGGGGTCACACGCACCCCCCCAAGGGGTCGCGCCCCCCTATTTGAGAAGGACTGATCTACGTCAACATTCTGGATGACTTCTGTGGTGGGCTGCAAAAAGAAATAATAATGATAATAATAATAATACCAACAATAATGAAAACAATAACTATGGTAATTATCATTATCATCATTATTACCTTCTGCCCCGGTGCCCCCACGGGCACGGCAGTGCCAGCCATGTCCCACAACAGCAGGGCAGACGAGCCCGAATAAGGACGAACCCAGGAGACCCTAACCCAGCAAGGCCGCCCGACCCCTGGCACCCCCACCAGTGGCAACGGCACCCCCACCAGTGGCAACGGCACCACCAAGAGCAACCAGCCCGGTGAACCAGCAACCCACGCAGCTTGAAGCACCAGACAAAGGAGACAAAGGAGAAGAGACAGCGAAGGAGGAGGGAGGGAGGGAGGGAAAACCAGAGCCACATGACTAACACTAGAAGGGCCAACGGGGCCAGAGACCCCCACCCCCCACCTGCATGCAACAACACAATGGCAGTGACAACGAGGAGGCAACCTGCACCCCCCCCCCCCCCCCCCCCCCCCCCCCAGGGCTGCCCCCTCCCAGCTGCTCACTGAAAACAGTAATATGGATTCCTGTCATTTGTAATTTCAGGCCTATTTCCAAACTCCCTCTTCTACTTAAGCTCCTATAAAAGGCAGTTTTGAGCCAATTACAGTCATACCTGGACTTAAATGTTCAGTCTGGCAGGTCTGGTTGTCACATAAACATTCAGGTAACTCTACTGTCAGCTGCCTCAGATCAACACATCCTGATGTCACAGTTTCACCTGTGTGTCAGTGTTAAAGGTACTGTCCTGTAATGGTTCCAGTCTTACCTGTCAGAGAGGAGCTTTTTTGTTAATTTAGGCCAATACTCCTTAACTATGTCCCCACTGTGTTATGAGGTCCCTCAAGGCTCCATATTAGGCCCTGTTCTTCTCTCGCTCTCTCCATATATATTATAAAATTTAATTAGTCCTCCACCCCAGCGCTGTTGTCTCCTTCAAGCTTGGGTCCTGGACCAGAGGCCTGGGAGCCTGAGGGTTCTGTGCAGCGATGTGTTTGTCTGGACAGAGGTCTCAGATGTTGTTCCTGGTATCTGCTGGAGCCACCAGTCCAGTTTGGGGGTTTCAGCTCCCAGTGCCCCCATCACTGTTGAGACCACCGCTGTCTTCACACTCCTACATGTTTTCCAGCTCTTCCTTCAGTCCTTGGTGTTTCTCGAGCTCTTCATGATCCATCTTTCTGATGTTTCCATCTCTTGGGACGTCCACATCCACCACCACTGCTGTCCTCTGATGTTCATCCACCACCCCTCATGACCCCTCTGGTTCCTCCTCCATGAGGACCCCTCTGGTTCCTCCTCCATGCTAGTTTCAGGTGTCTGAGGTGTTCACTCAGGTCATCAGTGGCTCCATCTTCTCCAGGTGTTCCTGGAGGTCTGCTGTTTTCTCCTGATAGTAGCTCTGATGCTCACTAGTCCTCAGCCTCCCTCCTTCTCTTAGTGTCCATTCTCAGGATGCTGGTCTCAGGGTGAACCCCTCCATCCATGGTCAGGAGTCTCCTGGTCCTGACAGCAGCAGCTTCCATCTCTTCCAGTACCAGGATAATATTCCAGTAGGGTATCTGATTACTGGTACTTCATAGATGCTGATAGCCTGGATCTTGTGTTTCTCATTTAGCTGACTCCTCAGGACCTGCTTCACCCTCTGTAGGTGTTTGAGGTAGCGGGTAGCCAGTGGTCTGACCACCCGCTATCCTAAACCCGCGATCGCAAGATACCGAGTTTGCAGAAAGCGCAAAAGACACGCCCATTGCCACACCTACAATGTGAGTAAGGGAGTCGGCCATAGCAAGTAGCGGCTTTAGGGAAGCGGAAGATTGCATTAGCGGTTAGCGGAGGTTCCTAAACCCGCAAATTTGCAGGTAGTGGCTAGCAGGAGGTGTACGATGTCTCCATTTCAGGACCCATTCCCACCATGGGGAAAGGACTTGAGCTTTTTAGCGGCTGCTTTCCCTGAACAGATGGTTATCAGCTGCATGCGTCACCCGTGGGATCAGATTCATCGATAACTTTAACATCTTTTGGAACTGTAGGGAGCGTTTCAGGCCTGATGGAGTGCATCCTAATCTGACTGGATGCAGATTACTTGGTGCACACATGAGTCATGTTGTTGGGATGGAAAATCCAAACACGAGTGTGCAGATAAGGGCGAAGGACAACCCCCACCTCACCAGACTCACTGCTCCACATCACTCAAGGTCTCCAAGGGATGTCTCTGTCCCAGTCAGGGGTCCAGCGACCAACCAAGAAACACAGGGCACCCCCTCCTCCCCACCCCCCCTCTTGGACCTCCTGTCCTGGCAGAGCAGGACTCAGGAGGATGTGCAGGAAGGTCACAGAGCAACAGCACAGTTCAAAACAAAGATAAGATGCCATGATGCGTTCAGGGTCCTTGCCATGATGCGTTCAGGGTCCCTGCTGTAGTAGAGCTACGCCAGACAGCTGTTCTGAGAACCAGCTGGGATCCTGTCAGATTCCCGGATCAGTTGGAAAAAGAAGGAATCGTAAACAATCAACCTACTGGGTGAATCGATTTAATCTGTTAACTGTTCCATGTTCAACTCAGGACGACACAGAAATGAATGTAAACCCCATGAGGGTGGCTGTATTCAATGTCAGATCTCTGTCCACCAAGTCACTGTTAGTGAATGACTTGATCATCTTTCATTATTTAGATTTTCTTTTTCTGACAGAAACATGGCTGACAGAAAGTATAAGTGCTACTTTTCTGACTGAAGCAGCTCCTCCAGTTCTTAGTTATATTCATAAATGCAGAAATGGAAGAAAAGGAGGAGGAGAAGCTGCTCTTTTTAAAGATAGATTTCAGTGTAAATAGATCTCATTTGGTGATTTTACCTCTTTTAAATATCTGTTTTATTTTAAGAGGTGTCTCTAAAATTCTGTTTTTAATAATCTATAGATCTCTGAGATATTGTAGAGGTTTTATTGATGAATTTTCTGAAATATTGTCAGCTATCTCGATGGATTTAAGCCATTTTATCTTATCTGGGGATTTTAACATCCATATAGATAATATAGCAGATGCTAACGCAGAATTGGAGCTGTTTTATCTGGTGCAACACGTAAAAGAAGCTACACACTTTCAGGGTCACGTTCTGGTCTTGGTTATCTCTAAGGGTGTTAATGTTTCCTCTGGTAGTTACTGACGTGGCCTTGTCTGACCATTTCTGTCTTCTGTTTGATTTACTGATTGATCAGAATGTTAAAAAAAAAACTGCTTCTCCATAAAGAAGAGTAACATCGATGTTAAAACAAGTGCTCAGTTCATTGAAGGCTTGGCTTTGTTGCCATTGATCCTGGATCACTTCAGTTTGAAAGTCTTAAATGTGATGGATGCTGTTGCACCGATAAAAATCAGAGCACCTTGGAGAAACACCACGACGGTCTCAAACCTGAAGAGGGAATTTCGAAAAGCTGAATGAAAGTGGAGGAAAACAAAACTTCAGATTCACTGAGTTGTACAAGCAAAGCCTCCGTAACTATAACAACGAGCTGAGCGAGGCCAGACAGCGACATTTATCTGAGATGATTAATGAGAATGTCAACAATTCTGTTTGCTACAGTTGAAAACTGTATCAATCCTCCCGTGCAGATAAACCCGGAGCTCCTCTCCACTGAGAAATGCAACCAATTTGCCAAATCTTTCACTGAAAAAATCAAAACAATTAGACAAAACATTGATGCAACACAGGCAAACAAGATAAGTAATCTGTGTCTAAAACCTAGAAATAACTTTGATGTTATGTCACAATTTAAGTTGGTTGATTTAAAAATCCTAAAAGAAGTAGTTTGTAATCTGAAATCAACAACTTGCTCTCTCGACATAATACCATCTAACTTTTTAAAAACAGTCTTTACCTCAGTAGAACGTGATGTTCTACAGATTGTAACAGGCGTCGGGTGTTTTTCCCCAAATCTCTACAGACAGCTGCCATTAAGCCAGTCCTAAAAAACAGAACTCTAGACGCCTCCATAATGAACAACTATAGACCTGAATCTAATCTCGCTTTCATATCCAAGATCATTGAGAAAGTTGTATTTAACCAGCTTAAAGACCTTCTGAATGAAACTGGACATCTGGACAAATTTCAATCAGGCTTCCGACGGCATCACAGCACTGAAACTGTTCTGGTCAAAGTGTTAAATGACATTAGGTTGAATTGTGATTCTGGAGCTTTTATCAGTCCTGGTTCTGTTGTCTCAGTGCTGCGTTTGATACTGTAGATCACAGAATTCTGTTGCGCAGGCTGGAAAAACTGGGCTGGACTTTCTGGAGCGGTCCTTAACTGGTTCAGGTCCTATTTAGAAGACTGGAGTTATTTTGTTACGATTGGCAGCTATGAATCTGAGAGAGTGGCCATGACTTGTGGAGTCCCCCAGGGGTCAGTTCTTGGGCCTCTTCTATTCAACTTGTACATGCTTCCTTTGGGTCAAATTATTCAGAACTTTAATATTAATTATCACAGTTATGCAGATGATACACAACTTTTTGTGTCTCTGACACCAGATGACCGTGGCCCAATAGACTCACTGTGTCTGGATCAGATAGACATCTGGATGAGGAAGAATTTTCTACAACTTAATGAGGACAAAACTGAGATTATTCTGTTTCGTAACAAAGAGAAAAGTCAGCATTGCTAAATATCTGGAGCTGGAGACTCGGCTCTGAAAACCACTGACTAAGTTTGTAACCTTGGAGTGTTGATAGACTCGGATCTGACTTTCAGCAGCCACATCAAAGCTGTCACTAAGGCATCTTTTTACCAGCTCAGAAACATCAGCAGAATTAAAGGTTTTGTCTCCTAGAAAGATCAGGAGAAACTCATCCATGCGTTCATCTCCAGTAGACTAGATTACTGTAATGGTCTTTTCACTGGACTTCCCAAAAAGAGCATTAAACAGCTTCAGCTCATCCAGAACGCTCTGCTAGAGTTTTAACTAGAACTAAAAAAAAATCTGAAAACATTACACCAGTTTAAAATCTTTACACTGGCTTCCAGTTAGTCAGAGAATAGATTACTAAATCCTACTGATGGTCTACAAATCCCAGAACGGTTTAGGTACAGAATACATCTGTGATGTGTTCAGAGTATAAACCCGGAAGGGATCTCAGATCCAAGGACTCGGGTCAACTAGTCCAGACCAGAGTCCAGACTAAACATGGAGAAGCAGCATTTAGCTGTTATGCTGCAAACAAGTGGAACAAACTTCCGGTGGAGATTAAACTTTCAACTGTAGACACTTTTAAATCCAGGTTGAAAATACTTCTCTTTTCATTTGCCTATCCATGAAATCTGCACTGTATCTTTTACTTTGTCTAGCTTCTTTTAATCATTTTTGATTTATTTAGCTATTTTATATCACCTTATTATGATTCATTTTATTGTTTTTTTCTTTCTTTCTTTATGTTTTTAATGTTTTATGTAATGCACTTTGAACTGTCTTATACATGGAAATGTGCTATACAAATAAACTTGCTTGCTTGCTTATTTATTTTATTGTATTCTTGTTTTATAGTTTAATATTTATTGTTCACATTGTTTTGTCTTATCTGTGCAATTTGTACCACACTTTTGTCAACTCATGACACCACAAGACAAAGTCATTTCTGGAACCTAAACCAAGAGAAGACACCTGAGTGGGTCGAGCAGGCGCCCCCCCGTAGTCAGCCCAGGTTAGCGGTAGCATCACACTGCATCTTCATCAACAGCTGATATCAACAAACCGAACTCAAACAACACCATCAACAACATGAACATTCTTAACAGATACCCATTTAGTTTCCAAGAAACAATAAACATTACCAGGTCTCATTCTCATTTTATGGACGCTGCACGAGGTGATAACAGTTAGATTGTAAGCAGAAAAAGTCGCCTCGTCCTCTTTGAAAATGTAAACTGATTTGACCCGCTGCTACTTAGCAGGCAGAAGTGTGCTGAGAAACATCAAGTGAGTGAAAATCTTCTCCTTGGTATTTCTCTGTCATGCTCTGGTGGCCTTGAATCATACGAGTGTGTACAAGGTGCTCTTCACAAAGCAAAAACACGACACCCAAGCCATCCACTGTGATCCATCATCCTCAGCTGTCAAGCTGCTACATGTAGCTGGAACAGTGACAGCGACCATCCATCACTCAGTTCTGCATTAAGTAAGTGCACTAGTGCACTTTACCAAGTCTTTGTTTAGAGACCACTTAAATAAATCTCATATTCGTCTAAACTGCCTTACAGGTGTGACTTTAATCACCATCTTTCACTCTTTGAGATTCATTTTCCTCCTCATATCATCTTAATGCTGCTTTAAAATTTTCTGGAATAATGTTAGAACAGTGAGCACTTTTTTGTTCTGCCACAACTTATAAGGAGCCAAAGAATAATAGTTTTTAAATGAATGACATACATCTGGGAGGGTCTACAGATGTTTAAGAGCTCGGACAAATGGAATGAAGAACAGTTTCTTTTCAAGAGCCATCACCACACTGAATAAAATCTCTTCCTGACCCTGTGCAACAAATTATTTATATTTATACTTGTATTTTATACTGTACATAGCTGGAAATATTTTACACCCTGTACACTGTACATTGCACTTCTCACCACATATTGTATATATGTATATATGAGACTTTTTGACTATTTTGATTTTTTGATTTATAAATATCTATTCTGCACTGACATGGGAAAAGCTCTCCAATTTCATTGTACATTGCTGTATAAGGACAATAAAAGGCATTCTGCATTATGTATCTTTGTGTGTAAAGATGTACAGTAACAATTCAAGAAAACAAAATATATTAATAAAAAATGGGCAAAAAATGTAAAAGTTAATTAAAAAAAAGGAAAAGACCATTTGGAACAACTCAAAGCTCATTAGGTTAATTGTCAACAGTTGCTAGCATGATTCAACATAAAAAGAGCATCCAGTTGGAGACAGAGCATCTGAACATTACAGACAGGGAGGGATTTACCGCTCTGCCAAAGCCAACCAGAGGTCATCGATGATGAAATGGTTTTTCTTTAAAGGACTGAGTGAATCCACAGAAAACTTTGTCCACAAGAGCTGTGGAAAATGAGGCTGTTGAGGAAAGCCAGAATACCTTTGGAATACCTTTGGAATACCTCTGGAATATATCTGTAATACCTCTGGAATACATCTGGAAAAAAATCTGGAATACTTCTACATTACATCTGAAATACTTCTGGAAAAAAATCTGGAATGCCTCTAGAATATCTCTGTAATACTTCTGGATTATATCTGGAATATCTCTGTAATAATTCTGGAATAAATCTGGAATATATCTGTAATACGTCTGGAAAAAAATCTGGAATACTTCTGGAAAAAATCTGGAATACTTCTGGAAAAAATCTGGAATGCCTCTGGAATATCTCTGTAATACTTCTGGATTACATCCGGAATATCTCTGTAATATGTCTGGATTACGTCTGGAATACTTCTGGAATACCTTTGGAATACTTCTGGAAAAAATCTGGAATTCATCTGGAATATCTCTGTAATACTTCTGGATTATATCTGGAATGCCTCTGGAATACTTCTGGAATACCTCTGGAATATCTCTGTATTCCAGATTACATCTGGGAATACATCTGGGAAAAAAAATTGGAATACTTCTGGATTGCATCTGAAATACTTCTGGAAAGAATCTGGAATACTTCTTGAAAAAATCTGGAATGCCTCTGGAATATCTCTGTAATACTTCTGGATTACATCTGTAATACCTCTGGAATATCTCTGTAATACCTCTGGATTACATCTGGAATACATCTGTTATACCTCTGGAATACATCTGAAATACATCTGGAAAAAAAATCTGGAATACTTCTGGAATATCCCTTGTAATACTTCTGGATTACATCTGGAATACATCTGTAACACCTCCTGAAACATCTGGAATACTTCTGGAATACATCTGAAATACTTCTGGAATACATCTGAAATACTTCTGGAATACTTCCGGAATATCTCTGTAATACTTCTGGATTACCTCTGGAATACATCTGTAATACCTCTGGAATACATCTGGAATACTTCTGGAATACATCTGAAATACTTCTGGAAAAAATCTGGAATAGTTCTGGAATACTCTAGAATACCTTTGGAATACTTCTGGAATATCTCTGTAATACTTCTGGATTACATCTGGAATACTTCTGGAATAATCTGGAATACTTGTGGAAAAAATCTGTAATATTTCTGGAATACATTCTACATACAATTCTGAAAAACCTCTGCAATTAAAAAATGTGAAAAAGTCCTCAAACATGGTGCTTCTTGGCTCAAATTCACTTCAGCTGGACTGAGGTGGAGATCTGTTCTGAGCTCCGGCAACTAGATATGTGGAATTTTGTTGGAAATCAAGGATGCAGGGTCTTCTGGGGTAATGAGAGCGACAGATCTTTTATCAGTGCACATTTTAAAAACCAGCATCTATGATGGCTCATCTGTGAAGGAACCAGGACTCCTGATCAAACAACAATGGAAAACTGTCCACTCATGAGAAGAGTTTGTAAGAGGAAAGGTGATGCAACACACTGGTTAACACACTCTCACCTCACTTTTCCTTTTTCTTCCTAAAAATTTGAGCATCTGTTCACTCACGTTGTCTTTGTTCGACTATTAAATAATTTCATTAATTCCATTTCATCTTTTTTCATTGACATTGTAAACAACATGCAAACTTTAGTTGTACATGAGAATGTACATGTTTGCTGATTGAATCTTTTAAAGTCACAACTGTTAAAACAAAAATTAATTTACGGGAATAACACCTTAAAATAATGAACATGTAAAATCTACTGATACATGTTCAAACTTCTGCGATTACTGATTTGTTTTCTTTAAATTCTTTTTTTCTAAATTAAAGGAATTTAATTACCACTGAGTTAAAATTCCACTGAATTCAAACTCTCTGCTGCAGAATTTTAATGTGTTGCAGTATTTCATTGGCTTCAGTCCACTTTCCTGTTTTCCACAGCTCTGAGAACAGTTTTTATTCAACACCAAGATGGAATAAAACGCAGGAGTGGAAGCAGATGCAGAAGAAATACAGAAATAAAGAAAGTATCAGTGCAACATGGTTTCATGATTCATGCTTTTTATGATGAAAGCAGCTTTCTATTACCATGTAAATAAGCGTATCACGGTCAGGTGTAGAGACGTGCAGGCTGTCAAAGCTCCAGCAGCAGCTCTGAGACGTGACAACGGTGAGTTTTTGTGTCTCAGGCTGATTGTTGCTGTTATCAGAGCTTCTTTATTGGCCAAAATCCCAGCAGTCAAACAGAAACCAGACAGCCACTTGATTAGAAGCTCCAAAAGCCCCCCTGGATCTGACCATCAAATTTGTACGTTACCATGGAAACATGGGATGCATGCTCGTGAGCAGAGGTCCTGAGAGCGCTCTGACCCTCTGATGATCCGATATGTCTGCAGAAGCTGTTAATGCTGTCTGCATTGTTCTCACAGGAAGCATGAAAGGATGTGTTTCGGTTCAGTAAATATAAAATATTTCAGAGGAACACTGTTGGTTTTCTGAGGACTCAACCACATAAAAAGATACAGTCTGCTTCTGAAAATGTCTCATCTATTCTGAAACATGGAGCTGCTCAGTTTCATCCAGCACAAAGATCCAAAATAAAGTTCCCAACAACGTTGAGGTCTGCAGACACTGAGCACTGACTCAACAACCTCGTCTGACTGTTGTTGTGGTGCCGTCTGAATCTCACCTCACGTGCATCACTGATGCAGTCGTAGGCATTTCCACCACCTGCAGGACTCAAGCTGAGCACTTTGTTGTGTATGTGTGCACCAAAAAACTGTAGAAGCAGCTGTTTGTTTTATCTGCTCCTAATAATCAGTCATACTCAGTCTGAAGCAGCCGCTAGTGGCCGTTAGCAGCTGCTAGTGGCCGTTAGCGGCTGTTAGCAACCGCCAGTGGCCGTTAGCAGCCGCCAGTGGCTGTTAGCAGCCGCCAGTGGCTGTTAGCAGCCGCTAGCAGCCGTTAGCAGCCGTCAGTGGCTGTTAGCAGCCGCTAGTAGCCGTTAGCATCCGTTAGCGGCCGTTAGCAGCCTTTAGCGGCCTCTAGATGCCGTTAGCAGCCGCTAGTAGCCGTTAGCATCCGTTAGCGGCCGTTAGCAGCCTTTAGCGGCCTCTAGATGCCGTTACCAGCCGTTAGCGGCCGTTAGCAGAGACGATTAATACATGAACAATAAACAGCTCGTCTATATGTCTCCAGTAAACTACACATAATTATCTGTTCAGGAATTTTTTACACACTTTTTATGAAAAAAAATCCTCTTAGTTCACCAGATTTTTTCTTTGTATTTATGAAATGTTCATTTAGAATCTAAATTCAACTTCTTCATTAAATGTGGATAACAGTTCTAATGAACTTCAATGAGCAGCAGATGCAGCAGCTTTAATATAATCAGAAATAAACATAAAATGAAGAAGTTTCAGGGTTTCTGATCTTCTCTTGCTGGTAAACAAACAGTTGTCTACTGGATAGACTGGTTTCTTTCCTCCCAGCAGTAGATGTTGATGATCATTATAATATTAGGAATGGTGTTGTTTTACCACAGTAAGGAGTTATTTAGTTCATGATGTCTTTAGAAACTGGGCTAATACACATTCAACCCATCAGTCAGACTCCTGAGTTTATTAACAGCAGATGTTCGTTTTGAACATATTTAAGAGTCAACTGTTGGTCACTTGGTGAAACATCAGCGACTTCTCTTTTTCTGAATCAGTGAATCTGTGATCGACCTGCTGAAGAAGAAAACTGTGAACACGCACGTGCCAGGACCAGCTACACCTGGTTTGACGTAGCCACGCCTCCTTAAACCTGGTTTGGCGTTTGTGTAGCCCAATAATCCAGGATGAATTTAGCAGAATAGGTCAATAGGTCATCTGTTTATTGAAAGTGTGAACATACCGAGACCTTTGGGGGTGATTCCGCTGCACTCCAACGGGTTCACGGCCCAGTAGTAGTACTTGAGCGTGTGCATCAGCTGCAGGACCGTGCCAACACGGCGAATGGTGGAGTAGATGGTGGCGGTGCCGATGAACTCCGATGACAGGTAGGTGTAGAGGGACAGCTGAACCTGCACACGATCCAAGAAGATGGACGAAACAAACGAACAGTGAGTTCAAACAAAAGGCAGTTTCATGTTGACTACACAGCCACGGGGGGAAAGAGAGGAAACAGTATTTGCTTTGTGTTATTTTGATGTTTCTGTGCCTCCAAGCATCCGAGGAGCTGCTTCCACTTCCTGACATTTAAAGGAGGCCACTCTCCCACTGCTCATTTGCTTCTTCACTCCTTCTGTTCCCTTTTCCCTCTCTTAATATTCCTGTAGCCATGCCTTCTCATGGCACGTAGCCGGCTCACAAATCTCTGAGCTCATTAAAGTGACCACCATGCTGAGTACGAGCCTCAATGAGGTGGAGATGAAATTAGCAGCAGGCTGTGACCTGAACATATCACATCACAGCTCAGCCAGGCTGGAGAGCCCTCAGCTGACTTGAAAGGCCTTCGTTACACCGTATTTACACACAGAGTTGTTTATCTGCTGTGACTTTGTTCCCTGTTCGGCTGAACTGCTGCTCAGCATCTCTGCACCTGCTCAGCAGAAGAGATTTCACAAGAGAGCTGAGGACACATTAGAGAAATGTGCTCAAGCTGTTATTTCTTCAACTGTTTCATTAACTCTGGAACTTGACTGAGGCTATTCTTGTCAGTATGGAAGGTAATGACTTCACCCAGAGAAGCAGTAAATAATGAGACTGAATGGTTCAGAGCAGTGGTTCTAGAACTTTTAATCCTGCGTACCACCTGAGAAACTGTTCAGCTCTCTGAGTTCCACCATGATGACCAGTTTTAAAATATAGCCATATATGCCTTCATAATTAGCTTTAAACACACAGAGATGTTTATTCCTTATTGTGGTTATTTATTACCTCAATTATTACTTTACTGAATCACAAATTTACAACTCTGTCCAACAATTGACCTTTCGGTAAGCACCGCCCCCTCCCTAGTTACTGTTGCTATTTTTTTTAATTCGCTATTTTTCCGATGCCTATCATCAGTATTTATATCACACTACAATAACATCATGGTGAAATATTGCTGCTGGGGACCTGCAAACAGTGACTCGAGGTGTCCAGAACGTTTGGAGGGGTCATTTTTATTCTCTTTACCAAACCGAAACAAACGCTGGAAAAATGCAGGCTGTGGGTTCAGTTGTGTCCGTCCACACAAGCAACTGAACGTGGGGAAAGTTACAAAACACACCTACATTTGCTCCATGGTAAGTTTACTTTGTTTAGTTAATGATTTATTTAACCACCGTTTAGTAAAAGTAATAATATGATTTAGCAGCAGGGAGGGTGATGAGTTCTCTGTTAGCATTAGCATTAGCTCTGGTCCATAGGGTCAATGACTTCTCCACTATGGACCAGAGCTAGCTATAGCCACCTATAAGCCTGCCTCGTTGTCTACCAATATATATGGCCCTGGATATTTATTTTGTTAGGTGTAAGGTGAGGCTAGTGATGTTAACGTCACTTTTTTAATTATATTAATACAATGCTGCGACTGTCTGATGTTAACATAGCTCTGGTGTGGGACCAGAGCTAATGCTAACAGAGAACTCATCACTCTCCCTGCTGCTAAATCATATCATTACTTTTACTAAATGGTGGTTAAATCAATCATCTAATAAACAAATAAACTTACCTTGGAGTAAATGTAGGTGTGTTTTGTAACTTTCCCCACGTTTCAGTTGATTGTGTGGACGGACACATAACTGAACCTACAGCTGCATTTTTCCAGCGTTTGTTTTATCTTGGGATAGAGAATAAAAATGACCCTCCAAACGTTCTGGACACCTCGAGTCACTGTTGCAGGACCCCAGGAGCAATATTTTTCCACAGCGTTATTCTAGTGTGATATAATTACTGATTATAGGCATCGGAAAAATAGCAAATTAACATTGTCCTTAATGGAGAAGTAGCGAGTATGTCCGACGTAGCAACAGTAACTAGGGAGGGGGCGGTGCTTACCGAAAGGTCAATTCTCACATACTCATACTCTCATACAGAGAAAATAAACACACTCAACAGTTGTTACATCTGCACTGCAACTGAATGAAAATGGTGTAAATCCTGCTCCTAATCTGGTCGACAAATAAAACAAACCTCAAGTGTGGTTAGTAATATTCCTCCTTGAACCAAGTTTACTGTTAACACCCCTCTAACACCGAACCTCAGAGATACCAGCACGTTGCTGATTATGAATAACCTGATGAGAGGGGTGTTCCTGTCTCTACTGCAGAACACAACCCATTATGGCTTTGGTTCTTCCTCCGTCCCGCTGCAAAAGAACCGAGACATGTTGGGTCGTGTTGTCGTGCAGCTTCGTGGCATTTCTGTTCGAAGAAGCCGCGACCATTTCAGGGTCAGTGTTGCATCTTTCGTTAAAACACCAAGTACTTGGATTCTGGATCCACATTAAACCGTTATCTTCTCCATCCTCATCTGCAACTTATCTTTTATCTGTCTCTTTCCCTCCACTTAGCAACGCTTTTAAACTCATTTCGAGGTTATAACGTTACATTTATTTACCCTTCGCTGCTACGTTTCCCCTGCTCGCACCAACAACTTGAAGTGATCCCATGATTCTGTGCAGCCTGTACGTGTCTACATAAGCAGAGTATGTTTTTTAAAAACACACAACTTTAATTATCATAAGCTATAGTTTCGTTTGAAACGTTGTATTTATAATGCATCCTATGTTTCCGACTTTTTTTTTTTTTTTAAGTGAAAATGCAGAAAAAAGGTGGAAAGTCTTGACGTTCCCCCGCGTACCACCAGAGAGAGCTCACGTACCACTGGTGGTACACATACCACAGTTTGCGCACCACTGGCTTCAGAGGAAAGATTATGGGATTGAGATTTTATTTAAGAGTGCTGTCATTATAACCTCGCTCATTTGTGTTGCATAACATAAGCTCATCTCTCTCAAACCTTAACAGAGGATAAACGAAAATAAAAAATAAGCAATAATTTTGTATTTTTGACACAATATTTGTCTGCATCTCTTTCAGCTGCAGCGCTGTTGTACCATCATCACCTCTCAGCGTCAGAGGGAGGATGACAGGAAGTCAGGAAGTTTTGAAAATGGCCCCGAGGGGGGGAACGCCACAAACGCTCACATCTCCGTCAAAGGCGGCGCTGCACATCCCTCTCTCTCTCGCCTGGAAGTCTTTTTAAATGTCTAGTTTTCTCTGCGTTTCCCTCACTTGTATGTTCTGTCCTTTTCCAGCGCGGAGCAGCTCCTCCCTCCACGTCCTCACATCTCACTTATCGTATTATCGTAAAGGCTAACGGCCACGCAGATGTCAGACCGCCTGCCTCGTTCTTAAATGTCGCTCATCTTTAAGCATGGATTAGAGACTTTATCAGGAAAAACACAGTTTTCTTTTGTGTTATTTCCTTTTCTCCAACCATTATCCGACACATCATCAGTGTGTTTTTGGGAGCGAGGTCACAGACAGACAGGAGATGAGCAGAATCAGACCTTGGCGGGAGTGTGTATCCAGATGGCGGCGTTGAAGAGGACGTGGTCACAGAGCTGTTTGAGCAGCGGCGCTCCATGAGGTAAACCGTCCAGATACTTGGCGAAGGACAGGAACTGCTCGAGGACGGCTCTGGTGATGTGGACTCTAGATGACTGGACAGAAGAGCAGAGAGACGTTTAACCTCGTGAGGACGTAGCATCTCAACGGCAGCTGTGTCTGCAACCAAACACTGGTCCAGACCAAGAGAAGAAACACATATTTAGGTTTTTATTCAAATGCATCCAGTCCTGCATGAACACCTTCCACAAACAACTAAAGGAAAACTTAAAATGTAAACACTGAATTTTGAGCTAAGCTAGAGAATCACTTAATTATATATTTATTATATTTCATTCCATTTTAGTCTTTTACAGATCATCTTACCCTTTTTGGGTCAACTATTGATCTTTGTCATTTGTTTGTTTTGTTTTTTTGGTTTGTTCATTGACCCTAACAGGAGTGTTTACCTGCAGAAGGGGGCGGGGTTAAGGTAACCCCAACTCTTCATTGTTCATGGTTGCAGATGTTAAGTGTGGGTAAAGTGATGGAGTTTGTTCAAAGTGCTTTCAGAGATGGTTTCTCATCAATATCACACACAAACATGTTAGTTTAACTGGTAGTAAATTTGCCAAATAATTAGACATTTATTCAGATAACCAGGAATGGTCAGTCCTCAGAAAACAAAATTAAACAAATGTTATAAAAGTGGATGCTTTAAAGGTCTTCAAATTTATTTAAAAAAAACTAGGGCTGGGCAACGATTCAAATTTTTAATGGTTTTTTATTTTTATTTCCCTAATTAATCACGATTAATCACACTGTATACGCAAAATCAAATAATGAATTCAAACGTAGTGTAAAGTGCACTTGTATTTAAATGTTCCGCTGCCATATGAACTAAAGTGCCATAATATTAGTTGTTCAAACACTTTTAACATCAGCACTTGTCAGTAACACATATTTAGTGTTAATCTCATCTTAAAAAATGTAAAATAAAATAAAGCTTATTGCCACTGCCAGGGCATTAATGTTATCCTGTTTTTATAAAAAAAAAAGTCTACAAACAAAATCCAACAAAATGATTGTGTCTCAGCACAATCAGAATATTAAAACAGGTAATTTCTGAGGTAACAGCAGAAACTTTTAACGGGGAGTTCAACTTGTCAGTTGTTACAAATAACCTTGTTTCTGTTGAATCCTCCGTCTGGGAGAACTTTAAAATAAAAATGTCCATGTTAAAGTTCAGTAACTTTACCAATCTGTGTTTCATTCATTCTTTCCATTTCCATTTTCAATTATGGGTCAAAAAAAATAATTAAGTGACATTTTATTATGTTTTTCGTTTTTAATCTAACTAAAAAAAAATAAAAAATGCCTGTTTTTTAATATTTCAATTTTAGACATGGATCAAAAATACTAAATTAAAAAACGCGCCACAGAATTGAATTTCGTTTTATAATGGAGGACTGGACTTTCTGTTGTCATTACACATCTGTGCCACTAGATGGAGCCGCACTGCAGTAACCAGCTAGAGAACAGCAGGACAGTGAACACATGGAGCAGATCTGATGGAACATGGAGGAATTACACCAAAGTTTTGTTGTAGTCCAGAATTTTTTTTTCAGACAGAATTGTTAATATTGCTACCTGAGTTGCTACCTGAACTGTAAAGGTCACTGATTTTTACCGTTCTCCATGTCTGATTTAGCTTTTCCATGTTTACCTGCTAATTATTTTCCTGTTCCGCACCACCCAGAAACAGACTTTTCAAAATAAAAGCATGTGAGCAACATGCGTTAATGTACGATAAAATAAATGTCAGCGTTAATAAATTATTGCATTAACGCGATAATAACGCGTTAACTTGCCCAGCCCTAAAAAAAACACAAGACTACTCTCCATATCGATGACAACTGATTGTACTGACCTTCTCCAGCAGGTACCCGATCACCAGAAAGAAAGCCCTTCCCTCCCAGCATCTGCTCCTGCATGGCCACCGAACTCTTCAGCAGCTCCACCAGGGAAAACCAGCAGAGTCGCGCTGCAACACATTTCACTCACCTTGAAATCAGTTTGTGAGGAAACCTGAGAACCTGTTCACGACTCTCTACCTTCTCTGTTATTCTTCATTCATAATCAGCTGTATTGTCTATCGCTACCATCCAGAGAGCGTCTAATGAACGATCTGACTGAAGCCAACATCCTGCTCAGATGTAACTGCATGAACACTTGTGATGGACTGACATCAGCAGGAACAGAGACAGCTTTAAATTACTCATCAGTCCTTCGTCTCCGTCATGTCACACTTCATAAACTGTTTTCCAGAAAGCATTCTTTCATGGCCTCCAGTGTAACTGTCTACAGTTAGCCTTTACAATGAAGATCATTTTAAAAAACACTTCTGTCATGTCGCTCAAAGCCTCTGTGCTGTTGCACAACATCAGAGATCCTTCTATTTCAGCCCTTTCACTGCAACAAAAGTAGCTTTGATTGTCTCTTTATCCCTGCAAGGATCCAGAACCTGGATGCAGAAAACTCACCAGACCGACGTGTCCACACTGCTGTCATTGAGCTGTTTGAAGTCGAGCTGAGCGAAGAGCGGGAACAGGACCTGGATGCCCCCGATGGAGTGGATGGCGCTGTGGATGGAGTGGGTCACGATGGCCTTCACATCCTGTGGGTCGGCACAGGTCTGTTAGTGCTGCACAGTTTTTAGTGTAGACGGATAAAATATCAGAGACATGCAGCAGACGGTTCCACTTCAGATGAAGGATTTGTACAACTATGAATGGATATTTGACCTTTTGAACACCACAGTTTTTTAAAGAAAATGTTCAGTTTAGATGGCAAGAATTCAAAACACTGTAGCTTGAAGGTGGTTCCAGACTGTAAATGAGATTATATTCAGGACGACCCTTAGTTTACAATGGGAGTAAACTTACTCAGCTAATTTGCATATTGTGACATCACAGCAGCACACAATGTCAATTCAATTGTCTCCAGGCGCTTTACAGAGACTCAATCATGACCCCCAAGCAAATATCATTAACTTAAATTATAATATTAAATCCAAATCAAGGATAATGGCAGGTAAAAAAACTCCCACAGAGGGAGAAAAAAATCAGTGGGAAAAACCTGGATCAAGACTGGATCATAATGGAGGGACCTTCAACCCTGATGAAGATCAGCTGGATAAAGAAAGAAAAAGAGAGAGAGACTAAGGACTAGAGAGGGAGGGGACAGGAGATGGAGGATCTAGAGAGGATGGAGGACAGGAGACGATGGAGGATCAGGAGGATGCAGGACAGAGAGAGGAGAGAATAACATTCTGGCAACACCACACTAAGACCAAATCTATCCTATATATCTAATATAGATATATATATATATATATATATATATATATATAGATATATATATATATATATATATATATAATTATATATATATCCTGGATATCTATCCTATCTATATATATAATATATCCTGGATATATATATATATATATATAATATTATCTGCGATGGACTGGCGACCTGTCCCAGGGTGTACCCCTGCCTTTCGCCCGTAGACAGCTGGGATAGGCTCCAGCAGATCCCTGTGACCCTTCAAGGATGAAACGGGTATAGAAAATGGATGGATGGATATGGTTCCTGTACATGCATTTTGAGGCTAGCGGCTAGCGGTAACCGGTAAAGGGAAGAGTACGATCGGGGCCATAGTCTCAGATTTTAAGAGAATAAAGTTTATTAAATAGTTCTATACCTTGATCTAAAATAACATGGAAACCTGACACGTACCTGACCTTCAGTCTGGAACCAGACTAACTAAAAAAGGTTTAACAGTACAGCTGAATATTATCTCTGTGGGATTTTTCTATAATCTAGATTTTTTTTTCTATAGCAATTGTACAATAAAAAGTTGTTTTACCTTGTTCACCTTATTGTCTTCATCATATTTTTATTTTCCCCAAAATGATATTTGAAAAATATGAGTCGTCTTCTAGTCAGTGTCGTCCTATATTCTGGACAATATGGTACATTTACTTCCAAAGACCAATCGTTGTAAAAGTCATAAATGAAAAATATTGACAGTAGATCTTTTGGATTTTGCAGGAACCTGTTGGCTTATCTGGAGATGGTGGACTGAGATGATGAACTCAGAAGAACCCAGAAACTGACCTGCAGCATGAGAGCGTGCGGCGAGTGGACGAAGATGGAAGGGTTTTCCCGCGGAGAGGACTCCAGGCAGAGCTGGGCGTCCGTGGCCTTGGCGTTGTACGTAAAGGAGATGGAGCTGGCCAGCTTTCCGTCGTACAACACCTGTTTGTGGTGCTCAGCCAGGTGGATGTCACTCTCTGACTTGAACTTGAAGGTGCTCTGCAGTCATGAAGAAGAGGAGGGAGGAGTGTTTCTGTGTGCACAGTACAAGTTCAAGGCTCTGGGGCCTGAGGGGCCTGAGGGGCCTTAGGGGCCTGAGGGGCCTTAGGGGCCTGGGCTGGGGCCGCTTCAGACCTGCAGGCCCATTATGCTCTAAACTTTTCATCTGAGGTCCAGTGGAGGATGTTTGGTTGCTCTAAGTGACAACAAGAAGAACTAAATGTGACATCTTTATCTTTATTCACTGGCTTAACTCAGTTTACAAAGAGAAGCTGATCGAGACTCCACACATCAAAACAGCACTTCCTGAAGTAGTTCATTATATAATTCCAGCTTGCTGACTTTACATGTTATTTTGTTAAATTAAGGAGAGCTGATGACCTAGTGTTTAAAGCTTCTCCATTAAAACGCTGCATTAAATAGCTTCTCTATTAAGTTACCCCAAAGCTGGAGCCACGTGCACGGCTAATCAATTGCTCTTTGCTTTGTTTTGAAGATCTGATGCCCTTCTGCCCACTGAATATCCTGAAAGAGAAATGACTTATTTAAATGCATATTTGTTTCATTCTTGGCTGGTTGTGAGGACGTGGTCATGGAGCAGGGAAGCAGCTTCAGCTGAGAACTGAAGACATATGTGTCCCTCACACACACAAGAAGCAGGTGACAGGTGTTTTCACACCTGACAGCTGCAGATCCGACACGTCTGCTTCACTTAGAGCAGTCTAACCCTCCCTGCATCTCCACACTGGCTCATCAATGACTCTTCCATCATCAAAAGATATGTTATAAATACATAACATACAGAGTTTTAGAACAGTTAATGACCTTATAAGGTGATGATTCTATAAAAGTTCAATATCTTTAAATGCACCAAATAAACTTTCATATAATGCTGGAACAGTGAGATGACATCAGAGCAGAGCAGGTGTCCAGGCGTGGACGCTTCGTTAATCAACTCATCTCCTTTCAACCACAGGAACACCAGAGGTCCTCCTCCATTTTTTTCTGTCATCAGTGGAGCGTGGAGGCGTTGGAAACCGCACACACACTTCCGTCAGCGCAGCGTGACAGTCATCGTACGCCACCTCAAACGTGAACAGCATGAGCCTCTTCACGGCGCTGAAGGTTGTCGAGCGAGCGAGCGGCTCATTACCGGTCGGTAACGTTGGCAACAGCTGAGGCTGCACTCATAGAGATGTAGTCCTTCACACAACCAGCATCCTAGTCACACATCACGATCCGTGTGAAGCCATGAAAACACCTAACCGACCTGGACTACATTAAGACAGGAAGCTGAGACCCGCTGGCGTCCCCGCCGCCTTCAGCCGACCCGAAACCCACGCACTCATCATCAGAGCAGCGGCACGGCAGCCTGCAGCCTTGAAACAACTGAGCCATTTAATGGCCTCCTCCGGGCATCTGAGAAGTCCGTTCTGCGCCTCACAGAGAAGCAATCATCTGACTGATCAGCCTCAGGAAACCGTGACAGAATGAGAAACCAAAATTCATGAGGCCAAACAGCAAATCCCAAGCATGTCGTGACCGGAGGGATAATACGAGAAGTAGAGTCCATAAACCTTCACACACTCTCGCTGTAATCAGCAGGTCGTCTGCAGTACATGTTTCTCCATCTGTCTTATGAAAAAAGAACATTTGAGCTTCTGGACCGTTTTACACTACCATCCTCATACTAGCCGGTCCAACGGCGCTGAAGCCTTGTCAGGCCTGGACACTTTCATAAACAAGTTGTAAGCAGTCTGAGATGTCCAAATCTGCCAACACAGTCAGCAGACAGCTGGCAAGGTGGTAAGGTGTCATCTGTCACCAGAAGATAAATCCTCTCAGACATGCAACACTCACAGAAACCTGATGCAAACCTGCGCATGAATTTGAAACTCTGCTGGGATGAAAAAAGTATCTGGCCATCTCTCTATCTTCAATTAATGTCCTGAGTATGTTTAGAGTCTGTCTGTCACCTGTTTGTGCCTCTATTTTTTTTATAGATCATGTGTACTGTAGTTCATTTCAGCCTCATAAAAGCTTGAAATTAGACACTATTCAAATAAACCCATCCGGGTGATGCCGGTGTTAATAAAGTGTCAAATACATCCAGTAAACCTATCACAGTACTGCATCTAATAAATGATGTTGGGAATCGTTTCTCTAACAAACGCAACAAGTGGTATGTTTGTGACATAAAACCAAGAACTTCAGTTGTAATCCACCGCTGAATAAGGATGTCTAATGTCTAAACTAAAGCATCAACTGCAGACATGAAACTCATGAGACAACGTACGGATAGTCCTCAGCACGAATCATCTGATGATGTTAAAGGACACCATTCAGCACCAAAGAGATCTAAAAAGTACACTGAGACATCGTAAATCAGAGACGGTCCTACCTTGTATCCTGGGCCAAGCTGATGGATGGCGAAGATCTGAGCCGGGTTGAGAGCTTCACTGAAAACATAAATGGCTCCCAGCTGACCACAAAACACCCTGTTGGCATCTGCCGTCTCCGATGAACCAAGAAAACATTTGTCATAGCTCTAGAAGAAGACAGAACACCAGAGAGAGTCAACCATCACAGCGTCAGCGTGAAAATGAAAACTGCTATGAACCTGCAGAAATATTATCCCCTTTCTTCTTAGGAAAAAGAGATAATATGGTGGCAAGAAAAAAAACGCAAAGGCCTGCATTGATTTGCCATAAAATGTGATCTGATCTTCCATGTAAGTCACAATAAGAGTCAAACAACACTTAGAAGAAGATGCCCGATCAGTTTTCACAGTTCTGGAGGAAAAAGTGAGTGAATCCACAGATTAATTACTTCAACAGCAGCTAACTGGAGCCAGTAGTTTAGGAGAGCTGGAGTCAAATTAATGAAGATAATCTGGAGCGGTGGTTTAGTGTTAAAGTCAATTCTATGTTTCTTTACCTGGTGCATTTAAAAAAGCCTCTATTGATCACAGTGATGCAGATTAAAACCAATAAACAGGCCAAAAAAATCCATAAACTCCTAAATTACAAATTAATATATATATATATAAAAAGAAATAACAAGATCGACCAAGAGTAGTTCTTCTAAACTGATTTTCAGTAACCAGTCAGTCACTCTGACAGCCCTAAAGGCACCACAGAGGAGCCTCCATGGTCCAGGAGGCTGAAGTTTCTGACGCCACCACAAAGACTTCAAAGAATAAATGTGCTTACATCGTTGGTGTTGACGTGCCAGGCCATGTCACCGTAGGAGACCAGCTGACCGTTGACATAGCAACGTATTTCAGAGTTCCTCCAGCGGTTGTAGATGTGGACGATGCTGATCATGTACCACTGAGAACAAGGACAGAAGAGATCAAAGACTGAAACCATACAGAAAACATCATTCAGTTCACCAAACAACAGTTTATTTCTCACTTGGGCTCATCGTTTCTCTTCAGAACTGTTTAGAAAATACGACCATATTAGTCCAGTCCTGAGGTCTCTGCACTGGTCCTGACTAGAACCGGGAGATACGACCATATTAGTCCAGTCCTGAGGTCTCTGCACTGGTCCTGACTAGAACCGGGAGATACGACCATATTAGTCCAGTTCTGAGGTCTCTGCACTGGTCCTGACTAGAACCAGGAAATACGACCATATTAGTCCAGTCCTGAGGTCTCTGCACTGGTCCTGACTAGAACCAGGAGATACCACCGTATTAGTCCAGTCCTGAGGTCTCTGCACCGGTCCTGACTAGAACCAGGAGATAAAACCATATTAGTCCAGTCCTGAGGTCTCTGCACTGGTCTTGACTAGAACCAGGAGATAAAACCATATTAGACCAGTCCTGAGGTCTCTACACTGATCCTGACTAGAACCAGGAGATACGACCATATTAGTCCAGTACTGAGGTCTCTGCACTGGTCCTGACTAGAACCAGGAGATACGACCGCATTAGTCCGGTCCTGAGGTCTCTGCACTCGTCCTGACTAGAACCAGGAGATACGGCCATATTAGTCCAGTCCTGAGGTCTCTGAGCTGGTCCTGACTAGAACCAGGAGATACGACCATATTAGTCCAGTCCTGAGGTCTCTGCACTCGTCCTGACTAGAACCAGGAGATACGACCGCATTAGTCCGGTCCTGAGGTCTCTGCACTGGTCCTGACTAGAACCAGGAGATACGACCGTATTAGTCCAGTCCTGAGGTCTCTGCACTGGTCCTGACTAGAACCAGGAGATACGACCGTATTAGTCCAGTCCTGAGGTCTCTGCACTCGTCCTGACTAGAACCAGGAGATACGACCGCATTAGTCCGGTCCTGAGGTCTCTGCACCGGTCCTGACTAGAACCAGGAAATACGACCATATTAGTCCAGTCCTGAGGTCTCTGCACCGGTCCTGACTAGAACCAGGAAATACGACCATATTAGACCAGTCCTGAGGTCTCTGCACTGGTCCTGACTAGAACCAGGAGATACGACCATATTAGTCCAGTCCTGAGGTCTCTGCACTGGTCCTGACTAGAACCAGGAGAAAAATCTGGACCAGTCTTCCAGAAGATGTGAGACAGGCCTCAACTCTGACAATGTCCAGATCCAGACTAAAAACAGTTCTGTTTAGATGATGACTGGAATGATTTTATCTGAACTCTTCATTTTTTATTTAATTATTTTTATTTTTAATTAATTGTTTATTTAATCTATTAATGATTACTTTTATGCTTATATGGAATGATTCTATTTACCTTCTTGTGATTTTATGCATCTGTAAAGCACTTTGAATTGCCTTGTGTACGAATTGTGCTCTACAAATAAACTTGCCTTTCCTTATGTAGCAAGGGAAACACTACAGAGGGCCCAGGCGGGATTTGATCCCCAGACTCCCAGGTGAGAGTCACGTGTGCTTGCCAGTCAGCCAAAGGGATATCCCGTTGGCCAAGTAGCCAGGACACGTGATCAATCGGAGGTATATATGGTGACAGGACCCCCACACTGTCACACTTATCTGTTTCTACAGTTTCAATCTTTATTTTCCTATTTTATTGCTTTTTAAAATGCTGCTCTATTTGACCTACGCTGCTCTGTTTGACCTACGCTGCTCTTTTTGACCTACGCTGCTCTGTTTGACCTACGCTGCTCTTTTTGACCTACGCTGCTCTGTATGACCAACGCTGCTCTGTTTGACATACGCTGCTCTGTATGACCAACGCTGCTCTGTTTGACATACGCTGCTCTGTTTGACCTACGCTGCTCTGTTTGACCTACGCTGCTCTGTTTGACCTACGCTGCTCTGTTTGACCTACGCTGCTCTGTATGACCAACGCTGCTCTGTTTGACCTACGCTGCTCTTTTTGACCTACGCTGCTCTGTATGACCAACGCTGCTCTTATTGACATACGCTGCTCTGTATGACCAACGCTGCTCTGTTTGACCTACGCTGCTCTTTTTGACCTACGCTGTTCTGTATGACCAACGCTGCTCAGTTTGACCTACGCTGCTCTGTTTGACCTACGCTGCTCTGTTTGACCTACGCTGTTCTGTTTGACCAACGCTGTTCAGTTTGACCTACGCTGCTCTGTTTGACCTACGCTGCTCTGTTTGACCTACGCTGCTCTGTATGACCAACGCTGCTCTGTTTGACCTACCCTGCTCTTTTTGACCTACGCTGCTCTGTATGACCAACGCTGCTCTGTTTGACCTACGCTGCTCTTTTTGACCTACGCTGCTCTGTATGACCAACGCTGCTCTGTTTGACCTACGCTGCTCTGTATGACCAACGCTGCTCTGTTTGACCTACGCTGCTCTTTTTGACCTACGCTGTTCTGTATAACCAACGCTGCTCTGTTTGACCTACGCTGCTCTGTTTGACCTACGCTGCTCTGTTTGACCTACGCTGCTCTGTTTGACCAACGCTGCTCTGTTTGACCTATGCTGCTCTGTTTGACCAACGCTGCTCTGTTTGACCTACGCTGCTCTGTTTGACCAACGCTGCTCAGTTTGACCTACGCTGCTCTGTTTGACCTACGCTGCTCTGTTTGACCTACGCTGTTCTGTTTGACCAACGCTGCTCTGTTTGACCAACGCTGTTCTGTTTGACCAACGCTGCTCTGTTTGACCTATGCTGCTCTGTTTGACCAACGCTGCTCTGTTTGACCTACGCTGCTCTGTTTGACCAACGCTGCTCTGTTTGACCTACGCTGCTCTGTATGACCAACGCTGCTCTGTTTGACCTACACTGCTCTTTTTGACCTACGCTGTTCTGTATGACCAACGCTGCTCTGTTTGACCAACGCTGCTCTGTTTGACCTACGCTGCTCTGTTTGACCTACGCTGCTCTGTTTGACCTACGCTGTTCTGTTTGACCAACGCTGTTCTGTTTGACCTACGCTGTTCTGTTTGACCTACGCTGTTCTGTTTGACCAACGCTGTTCTGTATGACCAACGCTGCTCTGTTGACTACGCTGCTCGTTTGACCTACGCTGCTCTGTTTGACCTACGCTGCTCTGTTTGACCAACGCTGTTCTTTGACCACTGTTTGACCTGCTGCTCTGTTTGACCTACGCTGTTCTGTTTGACCAACGCTGTTTGTTTGACCTACGCTGCTCTGTTTGACCTACGCTGCTCTGTTTGACCTACGCTGCTCTGTTGTTTGACGCTGCTCTGTTTTACCCTGCTCTGTTTGACCTACGCTGCTCTGTTTGACCAACGCTGTTCAGTTTGACCTACGCTGCTCTGTTTGACCTACGCTGCTCTGTTTGACCTACGCTGCTCTGTATGACCAACGCTGCGTTTGACCTACCCTGTTTGACCTACGCTGCTGTTTGACCTGCTTGTTGACCTACGCTGCTCTGTTTGACCTACGCTGCTCTGTATGGACCCAACGCTGCTCTGTTGACCTACGCTGCTCTGTATGACCAACGCTGCTCTGTTTGACCTACGCTGCTCTTTTTGACCTACGCTGTTCTGTATGACCAACGCTGTTTGACCTGCGCTGCTCTGTTTGACCTACGCTGCTCTGTTTGACCTACGCTGCTCTGTTTGACCTACGCTGCTCTGTTTGACCTACGCTGCTCTGTTTGACCAACGCTGCTCTGTTTGACCTACGCTGCTCTGTTTGACCAACGCTGCTCAGTTTGACCTACGCTGCTCTGTTTGACCTACGCTGCTCTGTTTGACCAACGCTGTTCTGTTTGACCACGCTGCTCTTTGACCAACGCTGTCTGTTTGACCAACGCTGCTCTGTTTGACCTATGCTGTTTGACCAACGCTGCTCTGTTTGACCACGCTGCTGTTTGACCAACGCTGCTCTGTTTGACCTACGCTGCTCTGTATGACCAACGCTGCTCTGTTTGACCTACGCTGCTCTTTTTGACCTACGCTGTTCTGTATGACCAACGCTGCTCTGTTTGACCAACGCTGCTCTGTTTGACCTACGCTGCTCTGTTTGACCTACGCTGCTCTGTTTGACCTGCTACGCTGTTGTGCTCTGTTTGACCTACGCTACGCTGTTCTGTTTGACCAACGCTGCTCTGTTTGACCTACGCTGCTGTTTGACCTACTGCTGTTGACCTACGCTGCTGTTTGACCACGCTGTTCTGTTTGACCTACGCTGCTCTGTTTGACCTATGCTGCTCTGTTTGACCTACCCTGCTCTGTTTGACCTACGCTGCTCTGTTTGACCAACGCTGTTCAGTTTGACCTACGCTGCTCTGTTTGACCAACGCTGTTCAGTTTGACCTTGCTCTGACCTACGCTGCTCTGTTTGACCTACGCTGTTCTGTTTGCCAACGCTGTTTGACCTACGCTGCTCTGTTTGACCTACGCTGCTCTGTTTGACCTACGCTGCTCTGTTTGACCTACCCTGCTCTGTTTGACCTACGCTGCTCTGTTTAATCACTCCTTTACAGGAGCTGCTTGAACCAACTAATGTATTCTGTGGACACGTCTCCTGGTTGTGTTGGTGTCCACATCATACCAGCTGAAGTCTACTGGTCTACTGGTCTGGACACCAGAGACACCAGGGACACCAGAGACACTAGACACACTTGCTCAGTGGTGTCCACATTCATTTCACAGAGTTTTATCAAAACTAGGTTTTTACAAATCAAATTCTGAAAAAGTTGGGAAGCTGTATAAAATGCAAATATAGAGAAGGCGATGGTGTCAAATCACATAAATCCAGATTTCATTCCCAAGAGAACATAAGGAACACATCAGATGATGGAATTGAGACATTTGATCATTTAATTAAAATAGCTCATTTTGACTTTGATGGATTTCAGTTTCAGGATGGATTGCAGTTTCAGGAGAAGAATGTTCTCCCATTCTGGTCTGATGCTCATCAGTCCTGGACCTTCACTGCTGGATGTTGTCTGCTGCTCCAGATGTTTTCTGCTGGTCAAAGGTCTGGACCAGCAGACCAGTTCAGCAGCTGGATCTTCTCCTGTGAAGTCCTGCTGCTGTGATGATCCAGTCTGTGGTTCAGCATCGTCCTGCTGAAATATGGAAGGTCTTCCCTGAAAGAGACGTTGTCTGGATGGAGCAGATGTTGCTCTGAAACCTCTATGTTCTCTTCAGCATTGATGGAGCCTTTCCAGATGTTCCAGCTGTTCCATAGACTCTAATCAGCCCCAGACCAGGGTTTCCATTGTCCGGTAATTGCCAATTGTAAAATATGCCAAAGTCCATTATTTTATTATCTCTCCGGTCAAAATGTCCGGTGAAAATACTCCCAAGCACAATTTTAGTTGTAATAAAATGGGTAATTTCCACATCATTTTATGAAAAAACATCCTTTTTTTTTTCACGAATGAGTAGTGTGTGTGTGTGTATGTGTGAATGAATGAAGCCTATATGTGGAACGAAACTTTTTTTCTGCGCGGAACGAAACTTGTCGCATTTGTTTCATTAAATCTGACAAACCGCGCACCACAACAGAGAGGTCTTTGACATGGCGAAACAGGCGAATCTCAAAAGCTATTTTCTAAAATGTTGTTTGCAAATTGTTTTATCTTAGAGTATATAGGCCTTCATCTTTTTATGTTCATTCATGTGTCAGAAGAGCGCAAGCTTCTGCAATATTTATTTATTTTTTGAAGTTATGCTCGTGAGTCAATTGACAGGACTTATTTTATTTGAAATAGCCTGTTTTTCAATAAAAATACTATTAAATGACTTGCATTGATATCGTACTACTGCATATGATTTATTTTTAACCTCAATAAATTCATATAGCCTATGTGACCGGAATTTCAAACATTCGTCCGGTAAATTGAAAACCTGCCGGTCACATTGTCCGGTGCCAATTTTTTCTAGCGGAAACACTGCCCCAGACTATCAGAGATGCAGCTGCTAAACTGTCTGATAACAGCTGGATGGTTCCTCTCCTCATCAGTCCTTTCCAGCCTTTTGTTGTTCCTGTTCCAACCTGTTAGAGACGTGTTGCTGACACCAAAATTTAATTTTTTCATAAAATGGTCAAATGTCTCAGTTTCAACATCTGATATGTTCTTTATGTTCTACTGGGAATAAAATTTGACTGTGAGATCTGACAATCATTGTATTCTGCTTTTATTTACATTTGACAGCATGAATTGGGATTGTACTTAATGATGGTGTTTGTCTTTATCGTTAATGTTGGTGTTTTCATTGCAGTTAGAACATTTCCAGAAACATCTGTGAGAGCGTTAGGGTTTGGGTTAGGGTTTGGGTTTGGGTTCTGTGAGAATGTGTTGGATCGTCCCCTCTATGGAGCAAAAAGATTTTAGAGCAGGTAGAAAACATGGGGCTTCGCCATCTCAAATGTTGCTGGAAATGGGACAACAGCATGCAGGACCTCTACCAAACACAAATGAAGCCATGCACACAGAAACTGGACCGCCGGGAGACACTGCAGCTCCAGAACTGATCAGGTGGAACCACCGGGACGTTTGTTAAGCAGTGCAGCTTCTACTGGGTCAGCACATGTGAAAGAAAGCTATCTGATCAAGGGAAGGTGTGTTTGTTTACGTGCACATTCAAGGTTGGGTGTGTGTGTGTGTGTGTGTGCATCTGAGTGTGTGTGTGTGCAGGACAGCAGTAAAATGCTGATGCTGCAGAACAGGAGCTCAGGCCTTAATTGACGCTCCTTATCTGGACTCATCAACATTCCCAGTGAGTGCAGGAGTGACTGAAGAGGAGAGCAGCTCCTCCTCCTGATGTTTTCGTTTCAGCCTCCAAACTGCTCCTTTTCTTACCTTGCGAGGTTGAAAATCATATTTGACACAGTGCTGGAAGCCTTTTCCTTTTGACTTCAGTGATGTCACGATGAGACAGTTTCCCACAAAGTGAGCAGAGTAACCAATTCCTTTACTTGTGCGAAAACTGTAAAAGATTAAGAAAAACTCATTTCAGTTTGAAAATGACAGCTTCAGTTCTTCCTTAAATTAAAACTAATTATGGTTGACAAATGGTGCAACATTTGAATTTCTGTGAGACTAGTACACATGTCAATCATGCTAGTTCTCATATTCCATAAGTCTGGAATTAAAAAAACATTTTTACAGATGAAACTGTGCCAAAGGAAGAGCTCCTCCCACTCATCACCTGACTGAAGCAGCAGCAGTCACAAACAAATATCATTTTAATTCTTCACAGGAGTACAGGGGTCCCAGATCAAACCGCTAATCCGCCTCTCCAATAATATTTCTCTTCCCACACTCGTAACATCCGTGTAAAATACGGTTTCTCTTCAAACACGGATCACACACAGCAGAGTGGAGATGTAAATCCTGGTGTGCAGCTACGCAGGCTGCTATCAGGCATGTGGCTGGAGATGCAGCTGCATCTGGGGGAGGCTGATAAGACCACCCCCCCACCACCACCATGACAACCTACAAATGGTTACTAAGGAAACAGGACTACATCCCAGCATTTTACGTCATTAGAGCTGATCTCTGCGATGCTTTGTGCAGCGTTAAGAGTCTGTGGTGGGACAGCTGAAAGGTTAGAGTTAGGGTTAGAGGGTTAGAGTTAGGGTTAGAGGGTTAGGGTTAGGGTTAGAGGGTTAGGGTTAGGGAGTTAGGGTTAGAGTTAGGGAGTTAGGGTTAGAGGGTTAGGGGGTTAGGGTTAGGGGGTTAGGGTTAGAGTTAGGGTTAGGGGGTTAGGGTTAGGGGGTTAGGGTCAGGGGGTTAGGGTCAGGGGGTTAGGGTTAGAATTAGGGTTAGAGGGTTAGGGTTAGGGGATTAGGGTTATAGTTAGGGTTAGAGGGTTAAAGTTAGGGTTAGAGGGTTAGAGTTCGAGTTAGGGTTAGGGGGTTAGGGTCAGGGGGTTAGGGTTAGGGGGTTAGGTTTAGGGGGTTAGGGTCAGAGTTAGGGTTAGAGGGTTAGGGTTAGGGTTAGGGGGTTAGGTTAAGGGGGTTAGGGTTAGAGTTAGGGTTAGAGGGTTAGGGTTAGGGGGTTAGGGTTAGAGGATGCAGCTAACTCTAACCCTCTCTAACCTCAGCAGTGAGGCAATTAAAGAAAAGGTCAAAGCTAATGAAGCTTCCCACTGGCTAACGGCTGGAACCTACAACACGAACAGCGAGGCAGCAACGTCCAGAGCTGCACAGCCAGACGGGGAGCTCATAAATGAGTGTTGTGACATTTACAATTTTGTTCTAATTCATATATTTATCTATGCATTTCTGTCTCTGTCGTTCAGCCCTCAAGGAGCACATGACTTTGTGTTTATCATGTTGAGTTCTAGGAGAACGTCTGGAGCAGAGGAGAAATGAAGTAATGGAGATGATCCAGGTCAACACTGAGTTCATTAACAGACAGATGGGCTCATCTTCAGCCTCTTTGGTTCTGACTGACTAGAAGCAGATGTTGGGATGTTCATACTTGAACATCTGTAAAGTCACATGTGACCTACTGACCTGCTCCTGAATCAGAATCAACGTGTGAATGTTACTGTGCTCCAGTTTCAGTTTAAACAAGAGCTACAACATGTATGGCTCTTTTTTCAATGCTCAGGTATCAGTCTACCTGTGGATGATGATCTACTTACCAGTAGAGGTACGGTTTGTCTTTATCCACGTTGATGTTGTTCAGTGGATCCTGTCTGAACCAGGTGTTGATGGTGAATCCATTCTGGTACGGCCATTTAGCTATTGGTGGCAACGCTATGGCCTGGTACAGAACACACACACACAGCTTCAGTCACCATGGTAATAAACACTTCCTGTTATCTTGCAGTGTGTTGTCTTACACTCGTTATGAGAAGTGAAACGAGCTCTTTTGCAAACAAACGATAAGTTTGACTGATTTCTTTCTAATTACGTGTGGATCAATAATGATTGGTCTCACCGCTGCACTGCGTCCTGGGAAGTTGAAGAACGTATCAGGCCCGTGTCTCTGAGGCATCTGGTTCAGAACTGACAAGAGCTTGATGGCATGTCGGCTGGAGGAGAGGAGAGGTTTGGTTCTCAGCAGGATTAAACTAAAGAGTTGAAACAAAACTCTACCATTAGACACACAAACAGCAGCCCAGATGTGCACGTCATCCATCAGGTGGTAGTTAGGTCTGGCCTTCACCAGTCCAGAACCAACTGATCCCTGCAGCCTGTGTTGTCATCAACCAGATGGTTAACTCTGTAGAACCAGACTAGAAGTTCATCAGCGTTCTCTTTCTGAGTATTCTGGTCCAAAAATAAATTAATTAAAGGAAAAACCTCCCTGAGTCCCTGAAACCAGCCGTCAGCAGATCAAACATTGTCTGAGGTTGTGGACATTGAACAAACAGATGAATCAAAGTCTCAACCTGTGAACAATATATTGTGTCAGAGTGTCCTGCAAACACTTAACATCCTCTTGACAGGATATGAAAACACTGACATCATCTGAATAAGCCATCAAAGCGACTGAATGAAGGCCTGAAAATCCAGGTAGCAGAAAACCTTCGAGCTGATTCCTCAGGCTACACAGGAGAGGCTCAATAGCGATGACATAGAGTTGACCTGAAATAGGACAGTCCTGCCTGATCCCCCGGCAGACAAGAGGATGGGTGCTGGGCCCAGCACCCATCCTCACTAGGCATTCAACTCTACTACACAATAACTTAACCCAAGAAACAAACCCATCATCAAACCCAAAAGCCCAGAGTGTGTCAAACAAATACAAGTGATCCACCCTGTCAAAGGCCTTTTCCTGATCCAAAGTTACCACACCAACATCGACATCATAAACCTCACACAATTCAACGACGTCACATAAAAGAAAAATATTGTCCATGATCGTCCTGCCAGGAACACTGCAAGACTGGTCCAAATGTACAATGACCCCCAGCACCTCCTTCAGTCTGTTGGACAAGGCTCTAGAGAGAACCTTATAGTCCGTACACAGGAGGGCCAGCGGTCGCCAGTTCTTTAGTAAAGCCAGGTCACCAGCCTTAGGCAGCAGGGAAAGAACCGCCCGCCAACATGACACTGGAAGGGTCCCAGTCCGTAATGACTCCAAAAATACTTCATGCAGGTCAGAACCACCCCCCAGAACCTCTGAAAGAAATCCGTAGAGAGGCCATCAATCCCTGGTGCCCGTCCTGCCGGCATCTGGGACACAGCCCTCGTCAGCTCCTCCAGAGTCAGGTCAAGGTCCAGGGCAGCCCTCTCCCCCGGGCTGAGCTGTGGAAGCCCCTCCAGGAGACCAGAACAGTCCACCGAGCTGCAAGGTTCTGCAGAAAAGAGGCTGGAGTACAAATCCACCGCAGATGCGGCCCCATCTATCTGTGGTCTGTTGTCACCTTGCCCCCTGGCAGCTGGAGACAGGACATCTGCTTCCTCTGACCCACCGACTGCTCTAGATTTAAGAAGAAGCATCCATATCCTTAAATTGGAGGAAGCGGGACCTGACCAGGGCCCCCCTTCACCTTCGCCTGCAGGAGCGAGCTTAGTTCCCTCTTCTTCTCCCCCAGCAGACGACCAACAGCAGGATCAGGATCACTGTCCAACCCACCCTCCATAGCAGCAATGGAGGCCTCAAGAGCCGTCACTGCTGCCATAAACCTAGCAGTAGAGTGGGAGGTATACTGCTGGCAGAAGACCCCAATCTGCGCCTTGCTAACATCCCACCACAACTTCAAACAAGCAAATTCTGCCTTCCGTGCTCTCCAGTGCTGCCAGAAAGTCCCAATAAAAATCAAATAAAAAAACAAATCCCTGATAAAAGGTGGTATCCTGCAGAGGTTTGTTCCCGCTCCAGCGAGACCAGTGGCAGCGGGACCAGCGGCAGTGGGACCAGCCCCAGCGGCAGCGGGACCAGCCCCAGCGGCAGCGGGACCAGCACCAGCGACAGCAAGATGGGGACCAGCCCCAGCGGCAGCGGGACCAGCCACAGTGGCACTGGGACCAGCTCCAGCAGCACTGGGACCAGCCCAAGTGGCAGCGGGACCAGCCCCAGTGGCAGCGGGACCAGCGGCAGTGGGACCAGACCCAGTGGCCCTGGGACCAGCCCCGGTGGCAGCGGGACCAGCCCCAATGACAGGAGAGGAGAGGGTAATTGTCACTATTATGTGACCAATGCCACCTATCAAAGTGGAGAGCCTCAGGAATGACATTACATCACTACGAAAACCATATTGGATCAATAAGTCTTCAATCAGCTCCACCCTTTATACAAAGCAACCCTTGAATCGATCTGTCTCCAGGGAGTGGTGCTGGGGTAGGAGGAACAGGAGTGGATGAGATGGATGGGTAGATGGACAGATGGACAGAGGAGGTGCAGGTTGAAGGTGTGGATCACTGATCAGTGACCAGAGATCATTGATCAGAGTAGTCCAAGTAATCCAAGAAGACAGTTTCATGGAGTTATTTCATCAATCCAATCATGTATTTATTCTAACAATAGCCATAACCAAAGAAAATGCATATTTAGCTAATTCAAAGAATGTTTTTAAGCTGACCGTACAGGCGAGGAAGGGATGATGATGAGATGGTGGCCGTTCAGAAGAGTAGACGGAAAAATTACCAGCTAAGTCTGGTGGAGCTGCTGTGAGGTCAACATAACATCTAGAGTCTTTACTGAACTGCTCTGACTTAGTGCTGGGTGGTATACCGGTTCATAGCGAATACCGATATTTATTTTTCTTATGATATGAATTTTTCATATACCGTAATACCGGTGAGTATGTACTGTAGCGTACACAACGTTGGTAACGCTGTGTGGTGGAACGTACAGTGGTGGTAAAAAGTTTACATACACTTGTAAAGAACATAATGTCATGGCTGTCTTGAGTTTCCAGTTATTTCTACAACACTGATTTTTCTCTGATATAGTGATTGGAAAAGATCCTTCTTTGTCACAAAAACACATTCATGAAGTTTGGTTCTTTTATGATTTTATTATGGGTTAACTGAAATTGTGACCAAATCTGCTGGGTCAAAAATTATACATACAGCAACATGAATGAGCAATTTTGGAGACTTGGAAAGTTGTGTCAATGACATGAGCTTCATAGCATGACCTCTTAACTTCTTGTGAGTGATCATGAGGGACTACAGCTGGTGACTTCTCTGAGGCCATTTGAAAAGGGCTCATTGGATAAAAACACCCACAAACGCTACAATGGGAAAGTCAAAGGAGCTCAGCACAGATCTGAAAAGAGAATCATTGACTTGAACAAGTCAGGAAAGTCACTTGGAGCCATTTCAAAGCAGCTGCAGGTTCCAAGAGCAACAGTGCAAACAATTGTTTGTAAGTATAAAGTGCATGGCACTGTTTTGTCACTGCCACGATCAGGAAGAAAACGCAAGCTATCACCTGCTGCTGAGAGAAAACTGGTCAGGAGGGTGAAGAGTCAACCCAGGAGCACCAAAAAGCAGATCTGCCAAGAATTAGAAGCTGCTGGAACACAGGTGTCAGTGTCCACAGTCAAGCGTGTTTTGCATCGCCATGGACTGAGAGGCTGCCGTTGCTCCAAAAGCGGCACCTTAAGGCTCGACTAAAGTTTGCTGCTGATCACATGGACAAAAATAAGACCTTCTGAAGGAATGTTCTGTGGTCAGATGAAACAAAAATTGAGCTGTTTGGCCACAATGCCCAGCAATATGTTTGGAGGAGAAAAGGTGAGGCCTTTGACCCCAAGAACACCATGCCTACCATCAAGCACGGTGGTGGTAGTATTATGCTGTGGGCCTGTTTTGCTGCCAATGGAACTGGTGCTTTACAGAGAGTCAATGGGACAATGAAGAAGGAGAATTACCTTCAAATTCTTCAAGAAAACCTAAAGTCATCAGCCCGAAGGTTGGGTCTTGGGCACAGTTGGGTGTTCCAACAGGACAATGACCCCAAACTCACATCAAAAGTGGTAATGGAATGGCTAAATCAGGCTAGAATTAAGGTTTTAGAATGGCCTTCCCAAAGTCCTGACTTAAACCTCATTGAGAACATGTGGATAATGCTGAAGAAACAAGTCCATGTCAGAAAGCCAACAAATTTAACTGAACAGCACCAATTCTGTCAAGAGGAGTGGTCAAAGATTCAACCAGAAACTTGCCAGAAGCTTGTGGATGGCTACCAAAAGCGCCTAACTGAAGTAAAAATGGCCAAAGGACATGTAACCAAATATTATGATGGCTGTATGTGTATTTTTGACCCATCTGATTTCGTCACATTTTCAGTTTACCCATAATAAAGTCATAAAAGAATCAAACTTCATGAATGTTTTTTGTGACAAAGAAGGATCTTTTCCATTCACTATATCAGAGAAAAATCAGAGTTGTAGAAATAACTGGAAACTCATGACAGCCATGACATTATGTTCTTTACAAGTGTATGTAAACTTTTTACCACCACTGTAAGTGCTGCAGAACATTGTTTGACAGGGGACTCATTTGCAGTTGCACCGGAGGCACAACACGCTACTAGTTTCTGGTTAAACGGTGATGGCTGCAAACAGAGAAAGTCCTGAAGTGGAAGCTCCAGAACGGCAACATGAGACTGAGGAACTTCTTCCTAAACGAGGAGCCGTGTCTGTCGTGTGGAAGTTCTTTGGATTTAAAAAAGACGACGTCCAACAAACTACAATAATCTGCAAATGTTCCCGAGCTAAAGTTGTAGCCGCGGGAGGCTACACCAGCAATCTGCTAGCCGCAGACAGCTTTTTTTTCAAAACTTGAATATTGCAAGTTGCCATACTTTTAGTTTACTATTTATTTGTTGAAATATCTCAAATGTTGTTTACATTGTGTAGTTAAGACTTTGTCCAGCTTTTTCAAAAAGAAGAGCACCGGCAGCTGTGGACCGTCTTGTTTTCCTTGCTCAAAATTTGTAATGGCTGCCCGAGAGGCCTTATTTATTATTTATTATATATTTAGTTTGTCCATGACATTGTAATGTGTGAATATTGTTTATATGCTGCTACAGGATAATCCTTTTTTTTTTTAAAAAACTTGAATATTGCAAGTTGCATACTTTGTTTACTTTTTATTTGTTGAAATATCTCAAGAACGTTGTTTACATTGTGTAGTTAATGTTGATTTTTTACAAAATGTTTTTTCAAGTTGTTTGCAAAATGTGAAAAATAAAAGGGTTCTGTATTTTAACTGCAACTATCATCATTCTGATTCCTTCCCTTAATCAGAATCATGAGTGCCACCTCTTTGTAAATAGTATCATTTTGTGAGGCCATGCAAACCTGTATTAATACTAGTGTAGATATGAATGTTTTTCTACAATATTCACTCCTCGTGACAGTAAAATAGGTCATTCTAAGACAATTTACTGCAGCAATTCCTCTAAATGATTAGAAAATGGGGTTAACACCCAATTGTGCCTTCAAAAAATAACTACCGCGATATACCGTAAAACCGATATAATTTTGAAAAATACCATGATATAAATTTTTGGTCATACCGCCCAGCACTATTCTGACTGCTTCATCTTCACACCTGAGTCGCTGCTTTCTCCACCAAGCTGCTGTCGCTCCAAGAAAACAAACACAGTCCTGTTAGTAAGAAAATAATTCACTGACACCCGTGGACATCAATCCACTGGAAACAAACCCATCCTCCTTAATCTGAGGCTGTCAGCACCATCAGCCCTCTAACACAATTAACCACAGAAAATAAATCAGGCCTCCACAGCTGCTGAGAAACCGTGAAAAACCTAGAAAAATATCAAGTAAAAACAGTTTTTACTGGAAGAGTCCAACATGTTACAGAATCCAGTCATAAATATCAGCTCCTGTTAAACAGACTGTAATAATGCAACTATAGGGCATATAAGAAGAGGAATATTCTATAATAGTCTGCCAGGCCACCTGCTGCTGCAGTGGTTCGGACAGGTGGTCCATGTACAGAGGCTGTAGTCCTCGACCCAGCGGTCACGGGTTCGAATTCCCGGCCCGGACGACCCTTCTGCTCCATGTCCTCCCTGTTCTCTGTCTGTCTTTACTGTCAATAAAGGCCACTAGTGCCATTAAAAATAAAAATAATAATATAATAACGGTCTGCTCAGGACAGTGTCAGGTCTCCAGTGAAATGAATTTGTTCTGTATTTCACATCATTGATATCAGATATGGTTCCAATGTGTGCTAAAGAAGTTATTTTTTTTAATAACAGAAAACATTATTGAGTAAGTCGCAAGGTCCCTGTCATGTGACCAGTTTGGCAGATTAAATCAGAGGAAGTCCTTACTGATCAATCAGCTGACAGATCAATCAGCTGACTGATCAATCAGCTGACATTAAAGCCCAGCCCTGTAAAAGGATCAGCCTTTAAAGTTCGTTACCCAGAAGCCTCCAACCAACTCACCCAGATGCCGTTGTCTCCTTTCAGCATGCTGAAGAGCAGCTTCAGCTCCTTGACTGTGATGCTGTAACTGGCCATGACTCCCAGCATGTCCACCAGAAGGTCTGAGGAAGCACAAGCAGAGACGGTTGGATCCCATCATTGAACAGAAACCTTCAAACCTTCAAAGTTTAGGGTTGGGTTAGGAGTAGAGTACGATTAGGGTTAGGGGTAGAGTAGGGTTAGGGTTAGTGTTAGGGTTAGGGTTGGGTTAGGAGTAGAGTACGATTAGGGTTAGGGGTAGAGTAGGGTTAAGGTTAGTGTTAGGGTTAGGGTAGGGTTAGGGGTAGAGTAGGGTTAGGGTTAGGGGGTTAGGGTTAGGGGAGCATTTTGGAGACATGTGAACGTGTGTTGAAAGTTTATTGATGATCACAGTAGATTGTTTACTGTGGACCAGTGCTGATACGCTGATCAATACTTTCAGAGTGATTGTGTTCTGTTTCTGTGACATCACTGATATGCATCACAGATATCACCGATCACTCGTCAATACTTCACAGAAAAACATTGATTTATATGCAACTGTCAGTTTTATTAACAACAACAACCCCCATTTCTGGTGGAGAAATGTTTTGATTGATATTTCAATCGTTTCTTTTTCTGATCAGTCACAGTCATCACAGAAGGATTCTGGGTAATCTACGTGACTGAAGCTGATTTCATTAATTAATTCAAATCAGTTTCTATGAGCATCCTGATTCCACTGCTGTCAGTCAGGAATCAACGGAGGTATTGATCACCAGAGTTATTGGATGTATTGATCTCCAGATTGATTTAATGTATTGATCACCAAAGTGACTGAATGGATTGATTTTCAGAGTGATTGGATGTATTGATGACCAGATTGATTGGGTGTATTGATGACCAGATTCATTGGACGGATTGATCACCAGAGTGATTGGATGTATTGATCACCAGAGTGACTGAATGAATTGATTTCCAGATTGATTTGATGTATTGATTTCCAGATTGATTTGATCTATTGATTACCAGAGTGACTGAATGGATTGATTTCCAGAGTGATTGGATGTATTGATCACCAAAGTGATTGGATGAATTGATCACTAGAGTGATTGGATGTATTGATCACCAGAATGACTGAATGGATTGATTTCCAGATTAATTGGATGTATTGATTACCAGAGTGATAGGATGGATTGATTTCCAGATCAATTGGATGTATTGATTACCAGAGTGATTGGATGGATTGATCACCAGAGTGACTAAATGGATTGATTACCAGATTGATTGAATGGATTGATCCCCTGATTGATTTGATGTATTGATCACCAGAATGACTGAATGGATTGATTTCCAGATTGATTGGATGTATTGATTACCAGAGTGACTGAGTGGACTGATTACATATTGATTGGATGTATTGATCACCAGATTGATTGGGTTTACTGACTGCACCATCTACCCACTGAAGCTCCTTGAATTATTTCTTCCTTGGTTAATGTTGTTAAAGTGACAACCCTAACCCTAAACCCTCTTACGTTCCAGTAACTGTCTGAAATCTGCTTTTGTAGTTAATAATCTGCATCCAAGTTTTTTTTTTCTCTTTTTCCTAAAATGAATTTTAAAGTTATACAGTCACTCACTTTTCAGTTTCTCCACATCAACTGTCTTTCCTTCACAGCTTCTGCCGTCTTCTGCAGAAAGACACTGGACTGCAGTAAAAGCTTAATTTCCTCCGTTTACTTGCCATTTCCATGGTAACTCAACGTCTTTTTATAGTCACAGTAACTCAGAGTCTGAAACTCAGAGGTGCTTAAATCAACTGTTATAAAACTGAAAATGTAGTTTCTGAACTCAGACTTGGCTGACTCTGAGTTAGTTTTCAGGTAATTGATTCTTCAGCTAATTAGTGGCTGAATAAATACAACAGTGTTACATTTGTAACAGCTGAGAAGTTACAAATGGAACAAAATGTTACATTCTGCATCAATAAACTGGCTGATATCCTGGCTGATAGTGATATTTGTGTTTTTTGTTGTTTTGTTTAAAGCAAAAGAAAAATTGTTCGTCAATAAAAAGGTTCATGACTGGACAGAAGTTCTGTTCAAAGGTTTCATAGAATCTGTCAAATAAAACAAACCATTTCTGACGGCATCTGTCTGAGGTCTCCGTTAGTTTCTGCTTCCAGATTTGTCCCATTTTAAATTAGGTGAACTGTTGTGCTTTTCAGTTGCAGCGCATCTTCTACGCATCCTCTAAGACAGGGGTGTCCAAACTCAGTCCTGGAGGGCCGCTGTCCTGCATGTTTTTGATGTTTCCGAGGCACAACACACCTGATTCAGTTGAATAGGTCGCCACCAGCTTGTCATTCAGGTCTGCACAAGTCTGTTAATGACCCATTCATTTGAATCAGGTGTGCTGAAGCAGGGAAACATCTAAGACATGCAGGACAGCGGCCCTCCAGGACCGAGTTTGGACACCCCTGCTCTAAGAGAATACTTTTCAAAAATTAATTTCCTAAATACTTTGTTATCTCAAGGTAAAAAATACATTCAGCTCCAGCCTCTGAAGAGTGCAGACATGTATCTGCTGCTTCCTGCTTTAAGCACTTTATAATCATTCAACCTTTTCTGTCATTTCTACTTTTTTTCCGCAAGTCTTGGATGTGATTTTATTCTTCTCCTTTTAAGTGTACCAAGACTTCCTGAATCATTTTTGTGCTTTTTACAACTCATCTGACAAACCAGCGACAACAAACCTCTCAAGATGTCTGAAGGGTTAGGGTTAACCCTGATCCAAACAGTCTCCCTTGTGAAAACTGTTGGATATATCAACAAGAAATCCGAGCGCTTCAAGAAAGGATTTTTGCCTCCGAAACTGAAAAAGGTTTTCATGATCTGCTCCCAACGGAATCCAGTGGTAAGAAGTCCACATTTACTTCCAAAGGAAAGAAACTACTACTGACAACTTGAAGCTAAATGTTAACGTGTCTTTTCCAAGACTCTGTAAAGATATTTATAATGGACTTGGTCGCTAAAATAAAGCAAAGTCAGAATGTTGGTATCAAAGGAGGACATGTAACATCACCTGGAATAACAAACAGATTTTTACCACTGTCAGAAACAAATGTGACTGAGTTTAACAAACAGAGAGATGACCAAAGCAGCAGATGAATAGAATATCTGTGGTCATGTCAAGGTCAAAGTTACCCTTCTGCCTGGAGACGGAGCCATATCTAACATTAACTACTAACAAAGCAGTTACTGGTCTCTGACATCACAAGGCTCCTCCTTGAGGTCCTGGAGAAACACCAGGGGCTGAAACAGCTGATTGTACATGTGGATACAAGAATATGGAGCCCCATTTGGGTCATAATTCAATGAAGAAATGACTCTATTATTATGAAATACAGGCGTTTATTATTATGAAATATTTCCCATTATTATGATATCAATCAATCAATCAATCAAACTTTATTTATATAGCACTTTTCATACAAATAAATGCAGCACAAAGTGCTTAACAATGTAAAAACAAAATAATCAACGGCACCAGCCCCGGCACACCGCAACCAGCGGTGGGCCCACACACTCCTCCCACCACTGCACATGCTCATACACACAAACACTTAGACATACACATACATATAAAAAATGATGAGACAAGATAAATAAACACATGGATAACATGGCTCGGCACAGAAGAACCGGAAGGAGAACACTATCGCAGTATCACAAGTAGATCCAGGAGACCAGCTGCCCCCCAAGTGCTGGAGACCAGCTGCCCCCCATGCAGAGAAAACACTGGAATTAAGGAACTGAAACTAAAACTGACATATAATATAACATAAAAAGTACTGGCATAAAAACTAAGAACATGTTTAAAATATAATATAAAATATTATAATTAGTTAAATGCCTTATTAAAAAGGAAGGTCTTGAGCCTGGTTTTAAAAATATGAACAATGGTTCATATTTGGAATAATAATCATAATGGAAATATGATAATGGTTTCGTTTTTCATAAGAATTAGCTTTTACATAATAATGGCTTTGTTTTTCATAAGAATGATTTGTGCGTCAATCACAGCAGAGAGGGCGGAGCCATTTATGTGATTGGCTGCTCTTTCAATCAGGCATAAGCAACAGAACAGTGAATTGTCAAATCGGGTCAAAATAGTATCGCCTGATAAATTATCATTTTCGATATTGTCTGCTAATCTGGTCAAGGTTTCCCGTAGCTCAGTCCAAGCTGCCATAGCTACAATCGGACTAGGAGCGCACCTTGATGATGCCATGGCCCGCTGCTAACGGGACCTCACGGCCAAAACTAGTCGATGTCAGAGCATAGAATGGAGAAGGATCAGCCAATGAGCATGCAGGTCAACCACTGGTCCCGCCCACTGGCAAAATGTCATTATTATGTAAAAGCTCATTCTTAGATAAAACAGCCATTCTGAAACAAACTATTATGCAACAATCTAAGATTAAATAATAATAAAAATATATTTAATAATAATTACATTTTTTCATAATAATGGGAAATATTTCATAATAATACACATATTTTTCATAATAATGGGATATATGTCATAATAATAAACTCGCATTTCATAATAATGGTAAACATTTCGTAATAAACATAATAAGCATAATAAGCATAATAAACGCCTGTATTTCATAATAATAGACTCATTTATTCATTGAATTATGACCCAAATGGGGCTCCATACAAGAAAGGAACAATCTGAAATCTGAAAAAAGACTAACAAACTGGATGTTTAACAAACATCCAGGACTCTGTCCTCAGAGAAGAGTCCTGCTTCTCTCCCTCCTCCTCTACTCCAACAAGCAAAGCCCCACCAGCTCAGACCCCACCATCGGTGCCCAGAGCTGTTGGTTCCAACAGCGTCAATGCTGTTGTCTAGGACGCTACGGACCTCTGCGTTGCTAAACCCCACATCAACCAGAGGTCCAGGGAGGGAGTGGATTCTTCTAGAATAATGACTATTGTCAAACGACAAAGATTAGATCAGAGAGGAACAGTCAGAGTGTCTGATCAGAGAAATCTGATCCATATCCTTTGCAAGAACACAGCGTCCAGTTTAACTCCAGGTAACCTCAAACATGCAGGACTCAATGTCAGATCTTTGAGTAACAAATCCTTCTGAATTAATAGTTGTATTTCCTCACACAATTTTGATTTTATGTTTTTAACATAGACATGGCTCGACAAAAACACAACCAATACAGTCCTGATTGAATCTAGTCTATCTAACTTCACCTTTGTGTCTGAAACACAACTAAACCAGAGGGGTGGTGGTGTTGGTGCCATATTCAGGGACAATATACTCTCACACAAGTTATCATTTGGGGTTTTTCATCATTTGAATATGTGTCATTATAAATGGAGATGAAACAATCTTCCATTCTTTATATCACCATTTACAAACCACCACAGAATTGTTTTATTGAAGATTTTACTGAACTACTTTCAGTTGTGTGCACTGACTTTGACTGTTTGATCATAACAGGGGACTTGAATGTGCATGTAGATGTAACCCATGACAAACAAGCAGAAGAACTCACTGCTGTCCTTGAAATGTTTGGTCTAACTCAGCATGTGACTGAACCCACACACAACAGGGGGCTCACTTTAGATCTGCTTATCTCAAAGGGTGTTGCTATTTCAAACGTGGATGTTGTTGATGTTGCTTTATCTGATCATTTTTGCGATTTATTTGACCTGTCAGTTTCACCCAAACTAGCAGTTGGGTCTGCGGTTGTTCAGAGAAGACTCATAAATGACAGCACAGGGGCACAGTTTATGGAAATGATTGGGTTTGACAATACCCCAAGCTCTAATGTTAATGATCTTTTGAATTCTGACACATCAACTGTTTTAAAGGTTTTGGATACCATTGCTCCCGTCAAGGTTAGAATGGTTAAAAGTAGGTAAAAGGCTCCCTGGGGAAGAGAAGATTCAGTCAGGATTCAGAAAAGGGAGTGAAGGAGAGCTGAACAGAAATGGAGCCAGTCAAAGCTCCAGATCAAGTTATGAGATCTACAAAGGAAAGTTGTGTGTGCTCAACCAAACATTGTGTAGAACAAGGGAGTTTTATTTTTCTGAAATCATCAAAAACTACAGTAACAACTCCCGTGTCCTATTTCCTACAGTAAACAGATGAACAAAACTTCCAGTTTCACTGCCCTTAGAACTCATTTCTACATCAAAGTGTAATGAGTTTGCAATATTCTTTAATGACAGAGTTCAAGGTATTAAAAATTAAATAATTTTCACAACACAAACAACTACTCTTCTGCCAACTAGACACCTAGAGCTGACACATTTCACACCTGTAACAGATAAAACAGTCAAAGAGATCATCTGCAGTCTGAGTCCATCAACCTGCTGCCTTGATGAGTTGTTCACTTGATTTCTACAGTCTGTGCAGAGCAGTTTGTTACCACAACTTACTGAATTAACCAACATCTCACTTCAGACTGGAACATTCCCAGAGGCCTTAAAAACTGCTGTCATTAAGCCTCGTCTAAAGAAGAGCAGTCTTGATGCCACAGTACTGAAGAACTATCGGCCCATATCAAACCTGCCATTCCTTGGCAAAGTCCTAGAAAAAGTTGCAAATCAACAGCTTACTGACTTTCTCCTGTCCAACAATGTTTTTGATAGTTTTCAATCAGGCTTCAGGCCCCACCACAGCACTGAGACAGCCCTGATCAAGGTGAAAAGTCTCAGTCTTAGTTCTGCTGGACCTCAGCGCTGCCTTTGACACAGTTGACCATGTGATCTTATTACAGAGGTTAGAAGACTGGGTGGGAATCTCTGAAACTGCTTTAAACTGGTTCAGGTCCTATCTCAGGGACAGGAGATACTTTGTTGAAATTGGTAACTGTGTCTCAGACCAATTGGCCATGACCTGTGGGGTTCCCCAGGGGTCAATCCTGGGACCCCTATTGTTTAATCTGTACATGCTTCCATTAGTCCAGCTAATACGCAGCTATAATGTGTCCTACCACAACTATGCAGATGCTACTCAGATCTATGAGTCACTGACAGCAGGAGAACATGGGCCTGTAGATTCATTGTGTCACTGCATCCAACAGATCAGTGTGTGGATGCAAAACAACTTTCTCCAGCTAAACTCAGACAAAACTGAAATCATTGTCTGTGGCCCACAGAAACAAAGAGAAAGTGTTATCAGTCACCTTGAGACTCTCTAGAACCTAAAAATCAGGTCAGAAATTTAGGGGTGATACTGGATTCAGACTTGAACTTTAACAGCCACATTAAAGAAAAAAAAACATTGCCAGAATCAAAGGAATAGTGTCTAAACCAGATTTAGAAAGACTAATCCATACGTTGGTCTCCACCAGGTTAGACTACTGTAACAGCCTGCTCACTGGGCTCTAAACCAGCTGTAAGACAGCTGCAAGACATCCAGAACAATGCTGATTAGAACCAGGAGATACGACCATATTGGTCCAGTTCTGAGGTGTCTGCACTGGTCCTGACTAGAACCAGGAGATACGACCATATTAGTCCAGTCCTGAGGTCTCTGCAACGGTCCTGACTAGAACTAGGAGATACGACCATATTAGTCCAGTCCTGAGGTCTCTGCACTGGTCCTGACTAGAACCAGGAGATACGACCATATTAGTCCAGTCCTGAGGTCTCTGAAGTGGTCCTAACTAGAACCAGGAGATACGACCGCATTAGTCCAGTCCTGACGTCTCTGCACTCGTCCTGACTAGAACCAGGAGATACGACCATATTAGTCCAGTCCTGAGGTCTCTGCATTGGTCCTGACTAGAACCAGGACAAACGACCATATTAGTCCAGTCCTGAGGTCTCTGCACTGGTCCTGACTAGAACCAGGAGATACGACCATATTAGTCCAGTCCTGAGGTCTCTGAAGTGGTCCTGACTAGAACCAAGAGATACGACCGCATTAGTCCAGTCCTGAGGTCTCTGCACTCGTCCTGACTAGAACCAGGAAATACGACCGTATTAGTCCAGTCCTGAGGTCTCTGCACTGGTCCTGACTAGAACCAGGAGATACGACCATATTAGTCCAGTCCTGAGGTCTCTGCACTGGTCCTGACTAGAACCAGGAGATACGACCATATTAGTCCAGTCCTGAGGTCTCTGCACTGGTCCTGACTAGAACCAGGAGATACGACCATATTAGTCCAGTCCTGAGGTCTCTGAAGTGGTCCTAACTAGAACCAGGAGATACGACCGCATTAGTCCAGTCCTGAGGTCTCTCTACAGGTCCTGACTAGAACCAGGAGATACGACCATATTAGTCCAGTCCTGAGGTCTCTGCACTGGTCCTGACTAGAACCAGGAGATGCGACCATATTAGTCCAGTCCTGAGGTCTCTGCACTGGTCCTGACTAGAACCAGGAGATACGACCATATTAGTCCAGTCCTGAGGTTTCTGAACTGGTCCTGACTAGAACCAGGAGATACGACCGCATTAGTCCATTCCTGAGGTCTCTGCACTCGTCCTGACCAGAACCAGGAAATACGACCGTATTAGTCCAGTCTTGAGGTCTCTGCACTGGTCCTGACTAGAACCAGGAGATACGACCATATTAGTCCAGTCCTGAGGTTTCTGCACTGGTCCTGACTAAAACCAGGAGATATGACCATATTAGTCCAGTCCTGAGGTCTCTGCAGTGGTCCTGAATAGAACCAGGAAATATGAACATATCAGTCCAGTCCTGAGGTCTCTGCACTGGTCCTGACTAGAACCAGGAGATACGACCATATTAGTCCAGTCCTGAGGTCTCTGCACTGGTCCTGACTAGAAACAGGAGATACGACCATATTAGTCCAGTCCTGAGGTCTCTGAAGTGGTCCTGACTAGAACCAGGAGATACGACCGTATTAGTCCAGTCCTGAGGTCTCTGAAGTGGTCCTGACTAGAACCAGGAGATACGACCGTATTAGTCCAGTCCTGAGGTCTCTGCACTCGTCCTGACTAGAACCAGGAGATACGACCATATTAGTCCAGTCCTGAGGTCTCTGAAGTGGTCCTGACTAGAACCAGGAGATACGACCGTATTAGTCCAGTCCTGAGGTCTCTGCACTCGTCCTGACTAGAACCAGGAGATACGACCATATTAGTCCAGTCCTGAGGTCTCTGCATTGGTCCTGACTAGAACTAGGAGATACGACCATATTAGTCCAGTCCTGAGGTCTCTGCACTGGTCCTGACTAGAACCAGGAGATACGACCATATTAATCCAGTCCTGAGGTCTCTGAAGTGGTCCTGACTAGAACCAGGAGATACGACCGCATTAGTCCAGTCTTGAGGTCTTTGCACTGGTCCTAACTAGAACCAGGAAATACGACCATATTAGTCCAGTCCTGAGGTCTCTGAAGTGGTCCTGACTAGAACCAGGAGATACGACCATATTATTCCAGTCCTGAGGTCTCTGAAGTGGTCCTGACTAGAACCAGGAGATACGACCATATTATTCCAGTCCTGAGGTCTCTGCAATGGTCCTGACTAGAACCAGGAAATACGACCATATTAGTCCAGTCCTGAGGTCTCTGAAGTGGGACCAGGAGATACGACCATATTATTCCAGTCCTGAGGTCTCTGAAGTGGTCCTGACTAGAACCAGGAGATACGACCATATTATTCCAGTCCTGAGGTCTCTGAACTGGTCCTGACTAGAAGCAGGAGATACGACCACATTCGTCCAGTCCTGAGGTGAACAAGGTGAAGCTGCATTTCAGTTTTATGCTCCTAAAATCTGGACCAGTCTTCCAGAAGATGTGAGACAGACCTGAACTCTGACAATGTTCAGATCCAGACTGAAAACTGTTCTGTTTAGATGTGAAGATGATGACTGGAAGGATTTTATCTGCACTCTTCACTTTTAATTAATTTTTAATTCAATTTTTTCTTCTTTATAAATTATTTTTAATTCAATTTCTTAATGTTTATTTTTATGCTTGTATGATTTATGGAATGACTATTTGCCTTCTTGTGATTTCATACATCTGTAAAGCACTTTGAATTTCCTTGTGTATGAATTGTGCTCTACAAATAAACTTGCCTTGCCTTGTCTTGATGAAGAAAACTTAAAAAGTTAAATGTTTCTTCTGTCTGGACTTTTGTTGCTGTAAAACAAACCACTCCTGCTGAATACATCACTGCACATGTGCGCACAATCATCTAGCAAGGTATGAAATGTAGCCTGGATCCTAAAAACTGCATCTGTGAAAGCAGCTGAGCTCAGGGTTCAAGCCTCTCAAACAGCTGAAGCTGGGAAATCAGTCAACAGCTTGTTGCTTTTGTTCAGGAAAGATGCTTCTGATATCAGCTGGAAGATAATTAACAAACTTGTTAGATTTTAAGCATCAAATCCCACATGGCTGATTTTATTCTTACTTGATTAATGATTGATTAGTCATATCCAACCCAATCATACCCAGTAGTTGAAGCCAGTTAGGAGAACACCTGTATAGAAATGATCTATTTGAGGTCTTTCAGTCAGGGTTCAGAACTCATCATAGCACAGAAACTGCACTGATTAGAGTCTCCAACGACCTCCTCATGGCTCAGACAATGGATTAGTTTCTGTCCTTGTTCTGCTGGACCTCAGTGCTGCTTTTGATACCGTTGATCACGGCCTTTTGCTGCATAGATTGGAGCACACTGTTGGAATTAGAGGGACAGCATTAGGCTGGTTTAAGTCATACCTATCTGACAGGTTCCAGTTCGTCCATGTTAATGACGTTTCTTCTACACGGACTAGGGTCTGCTATGGCGTCCCACAGGGTTCAGTTCTGAGACCAATCCTTTTCACTTTATACATGCTGCCCTAAAATTATCCAGAACCATGGCATAAACTTTCATTGCTACGCTGATGATACGCAGCTGTACTTATCTATGAAACCAGAGGAAACAAAAACCTTTGGCTAAACTTCAAGGGTGTCTTAATGACATTAAGTCCTGGATGTCCTCTAACTTTTTGCTTCTAAACTCGGATAAAACAGAGGTTGTTGTCTTTGGTCCCAAACACCTGAGGAATGGATTCACTGGGTTTACGCCAGCTTCCAGCACAGCTGTGAAAAACCTTGGAGTTATTTTTGATCAGGATATGTATTTAAGCAGCATATTAATCAGGTTTGCAAGACTGCCTGTTTTCATCTCCGAAATATCTCCAAGATTAGGAGCATCCTCTCCCAGGGTGATGCTGAAAAATTAATCCACGCGTTTGTCAGTTCTAGACTGGATTATTGTAATGCGTTGTTAGCAGAAACAGCAATAACATGTTAACAGTTTTCTTGTTGTTCTGTCATTTCATAAATGCAACAAACTATAGTTCTTTTACAGTGGATGACTAAAAAATGGAAATGAAAATATAATTAGTATCTTGTATGACCTTTTGCATTAAAAACTTTAAAAATAACCAAACATAGTTTGGGTAGATTCAAATTCCTCTGAATACAGTATAACTATATATAAAACATCATACACTGTGTTATCTTCATTTTAAGGGTCAAATAGATTTTGCCGCTCCAGAAGAAATTTATTACGGGGAGAGGGACAAAAAACGGCTCTTTGATAGTAACGGTTGCCGACCCCTGATCTACTAGTTTGGGTTCAGGAGGCTGACACCACCTCCATCTTTAAAACTAAACTGAAATCATTCCTGTTCAGTAAAGCCTACAGTTAGTCTAAATTATAGTGTGTAGGGGCTAATAGTTATAGCCATAGTTGTAGTAGCTCAGACTAGAGTAGCTCGTTTTAATCACAGTTTCGCCATAGCTATGCTGCTATAGGCCTACGCTGCAGGGGGACACCAACATGATCTGCTGAGTGGTGTCTCCACTGCTCTTCTCCCTTACTTCCCTTTCCTCCTCCCTTCCTCCTCCTCCAGCTCATTCCATAGTTAATTAGCAGCACCTTGTTACTGTAACTGTGCTCCATTTTCTTTCCTGTCGTTTGTTGTGCTGTTTTCTTCCTTTTCTTCTCTTTTCTTTCTGTATGTTTTCAGGCCACAGTTTCCTGAGTTTCATGCTGACTTGCAGTTCTTCCTCTGTCCATCCCAGCGTTTACCTCCACCTGTGTGTGTAGGTGTGTTCAGGGTGTCGGTTGCCATGGTGACCGGTGATCTAGTCCTCTGACCATCTCACCTCAGTGTTGCTACCTGCATCTATTTATGGAGTCAATTCATTCAGTCATTTGTGTCTCTGCTCTCTCTGTCCTTCATCCTCTCTGTCCTCAATCCTCTTTCTGTCCTCCATCCTCTCTCTGTCCTCAATCCTCTTTCTGTCCTCCATCCTCTCTCTGTCCTCCATCCTCTCTCTGTCCTCCATCCTCTCTGTCCTCCATCCTCTTTCTGTCCTCTTTCCTCTCCGTCCTGCATCCTCTCTCTGTCCTCCATCCTCTCTCTGTCCTCCATCCTCTCCGTCCTCCATCCTCTCTGTCCTGCATCCTCTCTCTGTCCTCCATCCTCTCTGTCCTCCATCCTCTCTGTCCTCCCTCCTCTCTCAGTCCTTCATCCTCTCTCTGTTCTCCATCCTCTCTGTCCTCCCTCCTCTCTCTGTCCTGTCTCTCCTCTTTTCTTTCTTTACCCAGCTGGTCTTCATCAGGAAGGTCCCTTTATATGATCCAGGTCCTGATCCAGGTTTATTCCTCTTAAAGTGTGGTGCCATTTCATGGGTTAAAGGTTTTTTCTCCCTCTGTGGGAGTTTTTTACCTGCTATTATCCTTGATTAAGATTTAATATTATAATTTTAGTTAATGATATTTGCTCAGGGGTCATGATCTGGGTCTCTGTAAAGACCTGGAGACAATTGACATTGTAGCAGACGCTATACAAATAAAACCGAATTGAATTGAATTGATAAAGTTCTGTAAAGGTGATAACCTGAAACTGCAACCACAACACACAATAGACAGCAAATGCGTCTTCATTTTTTGTTGAGAAAAAGTACTTTAATTAGCTATTTTTCTTCCCAAATTATGGTATGGTATGGTAACATGGGGGGATGAGATGGCTCCCATACTGTCATCCAGAAATCACCTATCCTACCTTTGCTCCCTCTATTGAGATCAGAGATCTCTTTTATGAGGGATACCTGGCCGAGGTTGTCAACAGGTAAATACACAGAATGAAAATCAGCAGCTTCTCAGTAAAGACAATGACATTTCTCCTGGATTCTTCAGGATACTCGACAAATCCCTCATGGATAAAAATGTTTTTCAGGGTAGTATTTCCACCAGTATTTATTGAATGATTCCCAACAGCACATAAAAACTAATAAAATTACACCTTAAGTTGAAATTGACCTTTTCTTTAATCTACAGATATCTGTGGTGTCACCCAGCAGTGTAGCATCTCCAGTAAACTCCCTTCTGTTGTTTGGTTTTAGTAAAATTAACGGCCTCAGATCACGTTTGAGCAGAAGTCTGCGTTCTTCTGGACAACATCTGTCAGAAGTCTCACGGTGGAGGTCCAAACAGTGGGGGGTTTGTTCCTTTGAGGTTGCAGGTCCTAAACTCTGGACCAGTCTGCCGCCTGAGCTACGAACTATCAGTGACCTGAATCTGAATCTGAATCAGATTTATTTCAAAGGGCTTTTCACACATGGCAGGACTAAATCACTTTTCTCTCTTTTAATGTGTCCTATTGCCATATTTTCACTTTTCCTTCTTTTAATGTGTCACATTGTTATTTTTATGTGTTTATGTGTTGGTCTTTAATTTGTTTTTTGATGCTGGGAGGCACTTTGGTCATCTTAGGTGGTTAAAAAGTGCCATACAAATAAAGATTGATTGATTGAATGACTGACCACGAGTTCAGATATTTTTTTAAATGCTGTAATAAACAGGTACGAGCCCTTCTTATTATGTCATATTTCCCTGCATGAAGACAGGAGTGTCCCCCGTGTCCATGTCTCACCTGCGATCATGTCGTCCACCGTGCTCATCTTCAGCAGCACCTGCTGGATCAGGCCCACCTCGGTGCTGGTCTGCAGGTTGCGGACGCTCTTGCGCAGGATGGCGGTGAACATGCTCCAGATCTCAGCCTGGCACGTGACCTCGCAGTGGGACAGCAGCTCCACCATGCAGCCGATGCTCTCCGCCTCCTGGATGATGAAGTTCGTCTCCAGGTCAAACTCTCCGCCCACCAGCTGTGGGAGGACGAGGAAGAGGAGGAGGGACAAAAAGAGTGATTGATTTAGTGGAGCACTGAAGACACAAGTCTTCTGATGGATGTTGATTGTCGTTAGGAAATCATTTGAAGGAGGGGAACGCATCATCTCTGCCTCTTTGTTTAAAATGACACACACAGACGACAGCAGGAATTCAGATTCTCTCAAAGACACTGATGGACGTCCAACTCTGACCCGTTTTTGGACTGATAACGTTTCTTCATAGCTGGACCAGTGTGATTATAACTGAGCCTTCACATGCACCGCAGGAACAACAGCAGACCCGCACACGACAACACCGTCCGGGAAACGGTAGCCATGGCAACCAGCAAGCTAAGCAGCTCTGCTGAAGCTTTGAAATAGGATGGAAGAGCAACACAACAAGAGATTATGAGAAGCTGCCGGAACATTGAATGAGGTCTCAGCTGGAGAAAATGAAAATAAAGCAGGTATAACTGTGTTTCAGACCAGCGGAAGGAAGAGTCCTCTGCTACTCACACGATGAAGAGTTTATTTCTCAATAATACTTTCAGTATGTGGTTAATTATTTTAACTGTGACTGGTGGTGTGTAAATGTTTTTCACCTCCGGATTTTTTTAAATCCTGAAACACCTTCAAAAGAAGAAAAACAAATGATCATTTAGGAGTGACCAGTTGAATCAGACTGGTTTATTATCATGTAGTTTGGCTTTAAAACAGTGATGCTGCCATCTGCAACACTGAGAAGCTGCTCGCATTTATTACACGTTGCCATCAATAACAGGCTTCTGGGCCTGGGAGACCTTGTAGCGCTAACAGTTAGCCCTGCTAGTCATGTCAGACTCCCTGTGTTTCACCAACATCACCTGGACCGATCCAGTTTTAGACTTCATTCTCTCTGTGAAGTGCACAGGTGAGAGTATGGAATAAAAGCTGGAAGAATTTAATCCATCCCACGTTGAATTTTCCTCTCTGAGAGTCCCAGTTAAAGAGCTAGCCAGCTAGCCCTCCACCCCACCTGTGAAGCAGAAGATGCTTCATGCCACAGAGGGAGAGATCACAAACAGCATTTCTAGAAAGCTGTAACGTGAACACAGAGACACATCTCTGGAGGAGGATAACAAACCTACACATGTACAACACCAACAGAATCTCTCACTTCGTCTTCCCATTTGGAACATCACAGCCGGATGAGACGGGTGACGCAAACAACTGCAACAAATTGAGTCTTGTGACGAGCAATCGAGCAAAAAAAGAACACGACAGCCAGAGGCATGATGGGAGTAAAAGAAAGAAGTGTCTCTATACTTATTATCTCTTTTTCAGCACAAGCACATCAAGGACAGTTAGACAGAAGGATGGATCTGACAAAAGATGTGTCAGAAAGAAAATGCTCAAATCAAGTAAATGTTCTCCATTTCATGTGGCTTCAGTAAAAGGGATGGATGCTTGACCCCATTATTTGCTCAAATTGGTCTTTTAGATGATGTAGAAATAAGCATGCTGCCTAAGCAGCAGTAAGGTTCATCATAAAAAGCCTGAGTGCACTTGAGCTCGCTCAAAAACCATCGCCATCACGAACACCAACAAAACCCAACTAATCAGCATTAGGAGAGAACATGACAATCCTGACCTTCAGTCTCTATTTCAACCCACTCTGTGGTCCACAATGTCGCTTTACAGCCATGATGGGAAAATTGTAAAAGGTTCAAGTAATCGCATCAGTGAGAATCCACAAGAGGCCTTTCTGCCGTTCCACATTCCACCATTCCCCCGCTGGTCCAAGACCCCCGCTGGTCCAAGAAATGCAAAATTACACAAGGACCCACATGATGCTGCGTAATGCTACGTGATGCAACCTGATGCTATGTGACGCTACTTGATTCTATGTGATGCTACATCATGCTACGTGATGCAACCTGATGCAACTTGATGCTATGTGATGCTACTTGATTCTACGTGATGCTACATCATGCTACGTGATGCAACCTGATGCTATGTGACGCTACTTGATTCTATGTGATGCTACATCATGTTACGTGATGCAACCTGATGCAACTTGATGCTATGTGATGCTACTTGATTCTACGTGATGCTACATCATGCTACACGATGCAACCTGATGCTGTGATGCTTTGTGATGCTACTTGATTCTATGTGATGCTACCTCATGCTACGCGATGCAACCTGATGCTATGTGATGCTTTGTGATGCTACTTGATTCTATGTGATGCTATCTCATGCTACATGATGCAACCTGATGCAACTTGATGCTATGTGATGCTACTTGATTCTATGTGATGCTACATCATGCTACACGATGCAACCTGATGCTGTGATGCTTTGTGATGCTACTTGATTCTACGTGATGCTACCTCATGCTACGTGATGCAACATGATGCAACCTGATGCTATGTCATGCTACTTAAGTCTATGTGATACTACATCATGCTACGCGATGCAACCTGATGCTATGTGATGCTTTGTGATGCTCCTTGATTCTACGTGATGCTACCTCATGCTATGTGATGCTACCTGATGCTACATGATGCAACCTGATGCTATGTGATGCAACCTGATGCTACCTGATGCTACATGATGCAACCTGATGCTATTTGATGCTTTGTGATGCTACTTGATTCTACGTGATGCTACCTCATGCTATGTGATGCTACCTGATGCTACATCAATCAATCAATCAATGTTTATTTGTAGAGCCCTTTACAACACACAAGGTGACCAAAGTGCTTTCCATTAAAATCCACATTAAAACAAAACAATTTAAAATCGACATAACAATACAATTAAAATTAAATTAAAAATATCTCACATCAATACTGTGTATTAAAAGCCAGTCTAAATAAATAGGTTTTAAGTCTGGATTTAAAAACCCCAAAGTCAGTGATGGTGCGCATTTCAGGGGGCAGCTTATTCCAGAGTCTGGGTCCAGCAACTGAGAAGGCCCGATCACCCCAGAGTTTAGTCCTGGTTATGGGGACTTCCAGCAAGAGCTGGTTTGAGGACCGTAGGCCTCTAGTGGAATTCTGAACACGCACTTGTTCACATAAGTAAAGAGGGGCAAGCCCATTGAGGGCTTTAAAAACAAAGATTAACATTTTAAAATCAATTCTAAAAGAAACAGGAAGCCAGTGAAGAGAAAATAAAACTGGGGTGATGTGTTCCTGACGTCGAGTATTAGTTAAAAAGCATGCAGCGGCATTCTGAACAAGCTGAAGACGGCTGAGTGACGACTTGGAGACACCAACATACAAAGCATGACAGTAGTCGATTCTAGAGCTTATAAAGGCATGAATGATTTTTTCCAAGTCTGCACGATTTAAAAATTGCTTTACTTTTGTTAAAACCCATAACTGATAAAAACTGGCCCTGACCACGCTGTCAATTTGCTTGTCAAATTTTAAGCTGCCATCAAAAATAACTCCAAGATTCCTAACAGAAGATTTCACTTTAAACGATAGGTCATCAGAGTGTGTTGAATCACCAAAGAAGACATACTCTGTCTTATCGTCATTTAGGTGCAGAAAATTTTGCCCTAACCACATTTTAATTTTTGCAATGCAGTCAGAAAGGGTTTGAAGAGCACCACTTTTGTTTGGGAGCACAGGAAGATAGATTTGCAGGTGATCTGCATAGCAGTGAAAGGCTAGGTTGTGCCTAGCAATGATAGAGCCCAGAGGCAACATGTAAAGCGAGAACAATAAAGGGCCCAGTATGGAGCCTTGGGGCACACCACAGATCAAAGGAGCAGCAGAGGAGGACAAGTCGCCAATCATTACAGAAAAACTTCTGTTTGTCAGGTACGATTTGAACCATTTCAGCGCTGTACCACAAATACCAGCACACTGATTAGGGCGAGACAAGAGGATTGAATGATCCACTACATGATGCAGCCTGATGCTATGTCATGCTACTTGATTCTATGTGATGCTACATCATGCTACGTGATGCAACCTGATGCTATATGATGCTTTGGTACTTGATTCTACGTGATGCTACCACATGCTACATGATGCAACCAGATGCTATGTGATGCTACTCGATTCTATGTGATCCTACATCATGCTACGCAATGCAACCTGATGCTGTGATGCTTTGTGATGCTACTTGATTCTACGTGATGCTACCTCATGCTATGTGATGCAACCTGATGCAACCTATGCTATATGATGCTACTTGATTCTATGTGATGCTACATCATGCTACGTGATGCAACCTGATGCTATGTGATGCTTTGTGATGCTACTTGATTCTACGTGATGCTACCTCATGCTATGTGATGCTTTGTGATACTACTTGATTCTATGTGATGCTACCTCATGCTACGTAATGCAACCTGATGCAGCCTGATGCTATGTCATGCTACATGATTCTATGTGATGCTTCATCATGCTACGCGATGCAACCTGTTGCTATGTGATGCTTTGTGATACTACTTGAATCTATGTGATGCTACCTCATGCTACGTAATGCAACCTGATGCAACCTATGCTATATGATGCTACTTGATTCTATGTGATGCTACATAATGCTACGTGATGCAACCTGATGCTATGTGATGCTTTGTGATGCTCCTTGATTCTACGTGATGCTACCTCATGCTATGTGATGCAACCTGATGCAGCCTGATGCTATGTCATGCTACATGATTTAATGTGATGCTACATGATGCAACCTGATGCAACCTGATGCTATGTGATGCTTTGTGATGCTACTTGATTCTACGTGATGCTACCTCATGCTACGTGATGCAACCACATGCAACCTGATGCTATGTCATGCTACTTGATTCTATGTGATGCTACATCATGCTACGTGATGCAACCTGATGCTATGTGATGCTTTGTGATGGTACTTGATTCTACGTGATGCTACCTCATGCTACATGATGCAACCTGATGCTATGTGATGCTACTCAATTCTATGTGATCCTACATCATGCTACGCAATGCAACCTGATGCTGTGATGCTTTGTGATGCTACTTGATTCTACGTGATTTTACCTCATGCTATGTGATGCAACCTGATGCAACCTGTGTTATATGATGCTACTTGATTCTATGTGATCCTACATCATGCTACGCGATGCAACCTGATGTTATGTGATGCTTTGTGATACTATTTGAATCTATGTGATGCTACCTCATGCTACGTAATGCAACCTGATGCAACCTATGCTATATGATGCTACTTGATTCTATGTGATCCTACATCATGCTACGCAATGCAACCTGATGCTATGTGATGCTTTGTGATGCTACTTGATTCTACGTGATGCTACCTCATGCTATGTGATGCAACCTGATGCAGCCCGATGCTATGTCATGCTACATGATTCTATGTGATGCTTTATCATGCTACGCGATGCAACCTGATGCTATGTGATGCTTTGTGATGCTACTTGATTCTAAGTGATGCTACCTCATGCTACGTGATGCAACCTGATGCAACCTGATGCTATGTGATGCTACTTGATTCTATGTGATGCTACCTCATACTACGTGCCTCCAGATGAGGAGGCCAGGTGGAGCTAAGCCTTCTCTCCTCTGAGGCTCTCATCTCACTGTCTTCTTGGCAACTGGTTGGAGATGTTTGCTTTAGCAGAATTACAGCCCTGATCATCTGTGTGTTTCCACTTCACATGCACGCTCACACAGACACACAAACAACAGGAAGTCAAATATATGCTAAAGAAGTGACAAACTTTCCATTGATGTTAGGGTTAAGGAAGTTATCAGAACATTTACAGGTGAACACGAGAGCTGTTACCAGTTTAATGTTGGAGGCTACTGAGCAGTTCAGATTATTTTCTATTTAACCCTGAAACACATTCAGTCAGTTAAAATATAATAATTTTTTTTACTTGACGAATCTTACATTTTAGGATATTTCTGAACCTTGACAGAAATCTTTCCACTTTACATTTATTTTCATTTTGCTGTTTTATTATCGTACCTTTTGTCCTTTAGATCCTCTCTGTAATTCTGTCCAGATTTTCATTTAGACCCTGAATGATCCTGGAACTAAGCCTGAACGCAACCCCAACCCTCCACCTCATGTCCAAGATGTTTACAGACAGATGTTAGAAGAAGAGATGATACACAATTATGAACATCAGCCTTTTACAACTTTGTAGAGATGTGTTGATGTCATCAAAATCAAAATGAGCTGATATTTTCATGAAATGGTCAAATGTCTAATTTTCATCATCTGATATGTTCTTCATGTCCTACTGGGAATAAAACATGGGTTTATGAGATCTGACAGATATTTGCTTGGGAGTCATGATCTGGGTATCTGTAAAGCACCTGGAGACAATTTGCATTGTAATAGACTGTACAAATCAAACTGAATTGAACTGAATTGATTCATTGTTTTTTAATTGTAATTCTCCAGTAAAATGCTTAATTTCAATCTTTAAATGCTGGTATTTTAAATTTATTCTGAGTGGTGATAAATTACTACAATAATGATTTGGTTAAAAAAAAATCTGTCTCAGAGCCACCGCAGCTGATTATGCAGCGCTGTGATGACACATCAAACGGGCAAGTACGCCTGATTGCTTTGACTGAGTGTTGATCGCTGGATGACTATCAAGGTAAAAAGAGGCACCTGTTGCTCATTATGGCCATCACAGATGACAGCTCAGACAGGCCAGGAGACAGTCAATAACCACCTCTTTTGCACATTCAATTGAGCCTTTAGAACCGGCTGCATCAATATGCAACTTCAAAGCCCTTGCAAAGCTCTGGAGAGGCGTGGCCATATCTGTTTGTTTGCCGTGTGCGCATACGAGTGCACGAGTGCTGCTCATTACTCATTTGTGTCCTCTGAGTGAGTTGCGGCCATTCAACTGCTTTGTGCACTGAGGAGACGAGAGGCCCATCCAGACATGAGATCACAGATTATGCACTTAACGCTTCACCAAGAGAGCTTGATAGAAGAGCAAACCTGAAGGAGAGTGAGGAAAAAGAGCGAGATGAAAGAGAGAAAAACAAACAAGAGCATGGACGTAAACAGTGATCAGGATGGGTGTTTTTACCGAGACATAATGGGAAAGACTGAGCAAAAAAGAAAATGAATGCTCGTCTTATCAGGATGGCAGAGCAGTTTTATTGCCTGGAGCTTCAACAATGTGCAGTGAAGGGTGTATTGCTCCACTGATGACTGTAGTAAATCTCTGCAAAGATATGGATTATGCTTGCGCTAAACTGGCCACTAAACACTCAATAATCCAAATGCTGCTTTTGGCATGACCTAATTTTTAGTAAACAGCATTGATAAGAGCAGCAGTTAATTTTTTTTTTTCACCAGTTTAGATTCATATTCAGGGAATGAACTTCTAAACTTGTTTTTCATAGCTCTGCATTAAAACTCTATGTCGACTCATTTGCCTTAAAAATTGGATTTTGGGACAAAATATTCAAGGTAACAAAAAGAATAAAAAGCTATTATGAGAGCCATCATAAAGAACACTAAAATATTTTATTTATGGATGGCAGTTCATTTTTGAATGACATGGAAGATGTCAATTCATTTCTGGTGTCGTTGAACTGGACAGCTGATGAACATCTGATGAACATCTGATGGACAGCTGATTAACAGCTGAGGGACAGCTGATGAACAGCTAAAGAACAGCTAATGAACAGCTGGTGAACAACTGGTGAACAGCTGTGGACAGCTAATGAACAGTTGATGAACATCTGATGAACAGCTGATGAACAACTGGTGAACAGCTGGTTGACAGCTGGTGGACAGCTAATAAACAGTTGATGAACATCTGATGAACAGCTGATGAACAACTGGTGAACAGCTGGTTGACAGCTGGTGGACAGCTAATAAACAGTTGATGAACATCTGATGAACAGCTGGTGGACAGCTAATGAACAGCTGAGGGACAGCTGGTGGACCGCTGGTGAACAGCTGGTGGACAGCTCATGGAACAACTGGTGAACAGCTGATGAACAGCTGGTGGACAGCTGGTTGACAGCTGGTGGACAGCTAATAAACAGTTGATGAACATCTGATGAACAGCTGATGAACAACTGGTGAACGGCTGGTTGACAGCTGGTGGACAGCTAATAAACAGTTGTTGAACATCTGATGAACAGCTGGTGGACAGCTAATGAACAGCTGATGAACAGCTGAGGGACAGCTGGTGGACCGCTGGTGAACAGCTGGTGGACAGCTGATGGAACAACTGGTGAACAGCTGATGAACAGCTGGTAGACAGCTAATGAACAGTTGATGAACATCTGGTGAACAGCTGATGAACAGCTGGTGGACAGCTAATAAACAGCTGAGGGACAGCTGATGAACAGCTTATGAACAGTTGATGAACAGCTGTGGACAGCTGATGAACAGCTGGTGAACAGCTGATGAACAGCTGGTGGAAATCTGATTAACAGCTGTGGATAGTTAATGAACAGCTGGTGGACAGCTGATGAACAGCTAGTGGACACCTGATGAACAACACATGGACAGCTGATGGACAGCTAATGAACAGCTGAGGGACAGCTGATGAACAGCTGTGGACAGCTGATAAACAGCTGGTGGACATCTGATGAACAGCTGATGAACAACTGGTGAACAGCTGATGAACAGCTGGTGGACATCTGATGAACAGCTGTCGACAGTTAAGGAACAGCTGAGGGACAACTGGTGAACAGCTAATGAAGAGTTGATGAACAACTGGTGAACAGCTGGTGGACAGCTGAGGGACAGCTAATGAACAGCTGATGAACAGCTGATGAACAACTGGTGGACAGCCGAGGGACAGCAGATGAACAGCTAATGAACAGCTGATGAACAGCTGATGAACAGCTGATGAACAGCTGATGAACAACTGGTGGACAGCCAAGGGACAGCAGATGAACAGCTAATGAACAGCTGGTGGACAGCTGAGGGACAGCTGATGAACAGCTGATGAACAGCTGGTGGACAGCTGATTAACAGCTAATGAACAGCTGGTGGACAGCTGAGGGACAGCTGATGATTAGCTGATGGACACCTGGTGAACAGCCTATGAACAACTGGTGAACAGCTGGTGAACAGCTGATGAACAGCCAGTGGACAGCTGATGAACAGCTGATGAACAGTCGATGAACAACTGGTGAACAGCTGATGAACAGCTAATGAATAGCTGATGACCAGCTGATAGGCATGTCCCAACAGAGCTTCATAGCTTCTCAAAGTGAACAGTTTTCTCTCCTGCAGTGACTACGATTTCTATCATGTAACTTCAAACATAAAATATGCATGGGTTCTTTATTTTAAAAAAATCCATCAATCAATTCTTATTTGTAAAGCACTTTGAAAAGTGACAGAGTGAAAACAACAGCAGCTGAAACAATAATAAACAATAATAATAAGAAAAAGAATGATAAATAAATAAATAAATAAAAACCCCCAACTTCTAGCATGAAAACACATAAAAAAGACAAAAAAGTTTTACAAACATGCACCAATAACTTCAACAATAAGGAAAAGCTTTAAATACATATGGAACATAAGTAAACAATTAAAAAGATAAAAATGTAAGATATTGTCTAAAGAAAATATTAGATAAATGGAAAATAAGCAAATATGATTTTTTTTTTTAAGTTTTGTTTCTTACTCTGGAAAGTAAATGAATGTGCAATAAAGTCTAAAAGAGGGAAAGTTACAGAACCAAGATACAAAAGAGCTGCGAGTGACAGAGAGAGTCTGAGGGTGGGAGTGTGTGTGAGTGTGAGAGAATGAGCGTGAGTGTGAGAGAGTGAGCATGAGTGTGAGAGAGTGAGCGGGAGTGGGTGTGAGTGTGAGGGAGTGAGCGTGAGTGTGAGAGAGTGAGCGTGAGTGTGTGTGAGTGTGAGATAGTGAGCGTGAGTGTGTGTGAGAGTGAGCCTGAGTGTGTGAGAATGTGAGAGTGAGCTAAAGTGTGTGGGAGTGTGAGAGAGTGAGCCTGAGTGTGAGAGAGTGAGCGTGAGTGTGTGTAAGTGTGAGAGAGTGAGTGTGAGAGAGTGAGCGTGAGTGTGTGAGAGTGTGAGAGAGTGAGCATGAGTGTGAGAGAGTGAGCTGAGTGTGTGAAAGTGTGAGAAAGTGAGCCTGAGTGTGAGAGAGTGAGCGTGTGTGTGTGTGTGTGAGTGTGAGAGAGTGAGCCTGAGTGTGAGAGAGTGAGCGTGTGTGAGTGTGAGAGAGTGAGCCTGAGTGTGAGAGAGTGAGCGTGTGTGAGTGTGAGAGAGTGAGTGTGAGTGTGAGAGAGTGAGCCTGAGTGTGAGAGTGTGTGAGTGTGAGAGAGTGCACGTGAGTGTGTGAGAGTGTGAGAAAGTGAGCCTGAGTGTGAGAGAGTGAGCCTGTGTGTGAGAGAGTGAGCATGTGTGTGTGTGTGTGTGAGTGTGAGAGAGTGAGCGTGAGTGTGTGTGTGAGTGTGAGAGAGTGAGTGTGAGTGTGTGAGAGTGTGAGAGAGTGAGCCTGAGTGTGAGAGAGTGAGCCTGAGTGTGCGAGTGTGAGAGAGTGAGCCTGAGAGAGTGAGCGTGAGTGTGTGTGAGAGTGTGAGAGAGTGAGTGTGAGTGTGTGAGAGTGTAACAGAGTGAGCCTGAGTGTGAGAGAGTGAGCCTGAGTGTGAGAGAGTGAGCCTGAGTGTGAGAGTGTGAGAGAGTGAGCCTGAGAGAGTGAGCGTGAGTGTGTGTGAGTGTGAGAGAGTGAGTGTGAGTGTGTGAGAGTGTAACAGAGTGAGCCTGAGTGTGAGAGAGTGAGCCTGAGTGTGAGCGTGTTTGTGACTGTAATCAGCAACGACAGGTTGACTGACTGCAGCCTCTACACTGACAGAGGAGAGGGAAAATTTGGTACTGAACTGCATTTCCCATGGGGCTTTGTACCAATGTCTGCACAGATGGCAGACAAGACAAGACACAACACCACTCCTGAAATTAATTACAATCAGTCAGCAAAAACACCATCAGGCACGAGAATATGGAACACAATTACCTTTGAGTTCAAAGGGAAACAAAAAGAAAAATGTCACAGACTCAAAAATCACAGCAGACATTTCAACAAAATAAAGTTTCAACACTGCAAAAATACAGAAGCTGTTTCAGAAATGGATGAAAGTTTGAAGGTGTAATCAATTCAAAGCAGTCAGGCCAGCTGTGACCTCAGAAGCTATTTTTGGTAACAACATTAATGTCACAATCAGACAGTTTGGGTTATTATAGACATTCATACACCCATTTTAAAAGAGGGATCAAAAAAGACTTCTGAGAAGCCTACAAAAACTCCAGCCAGCCACTGATCTGATCAATGGGAAGTCTGGAAACAGAGACAGCCTGACTGACTAAAAACAGCCAGTGAACCAACATTTCAAACTCGTGGAGAAAAGACTCAGTGAAGGGATGAAGCGATTTGTGAGCTGGGCCTTCAGCCTTGAGTTGAAGTGGCAGCGAAATTTGTCTGGAAGAAGATAAATAAAACTCTGATGCAGAGCTTTTCTAACCTTTCTGTTCTGCAGAGCTATAAACATATAGACAGTATATTCACATCCTCTGCTGTACGCACGACTTTGTTTCTACAGTCTCTCTCTAACGTAAGTTTTCTGTCTTGGCCAAGGACACGTGTAGAGCTGGTGAAGCTGCGAAGGAACCGCCAACCTTCCAGCTCAAAGTTGGCTCGTTTAGCCATAAACCTGGACCACGCCCACACATCCAACAACCAATCGCATCAGTTAAATCAAATCTGTGTGATGCGGATCAGGAATCTATCCTGAACCAACTCCTCCTCACATAATGACACCCACCATCTTTAAAATTTTATTGTTCAAAGAATTAAAAAGAAAAATCCTGAAATACAAAAGATAACTGTAACATGTATAAGAGAGTGTTACGAGTCGAGAAAAAGATATCATGGATGAGAGAGAAGAGGATCTTCATCCCACCCCTCTCAGTGACAGGACTGAGACTAATGGACCTGAACAGCATCTCCTTTCATCTTCCCCCTACACAGCGCTGGTGGGTGCACTAGACTTTTATAAACCACCATGAGAACAATGGAAGAAATCCAGGAAGGTTCAAACAGCCAACCAAAAATGACAAACCACGCAACATACACATGTTTATAAAATGTTATAAACATGCAGCTTTTTCCATGAGGAGGATGAGGATTACAGTTCAGCAGCTCCATGACATCAACACTGTTCTCATTCCTCTCACATCCAACCACAAGGCAACAGAAGGACGACATTCAGAGGTCAGAGCTTTACTGGTGCACTCTTGGAGCTTCGATCAACTTAGACTTTGCCAATAAATTTATTAAATATAGGCGATTTGGCCTGATAATAACTATAATCAATGCTTGTGATAATCAGACTGTATAGGCTGTAAGTCATATCACATTCAATAAAAATTCCAGTGCCATTCCAGTTCCTAATCTGACTTGTAGGAAATGTCATCTCATGGCCCAGGAGCAACATCTAGTTTCAGTCCACTGATGTGATCCTGTCAAGGGCACTGAGCAGGAAAGTTGATAAATTCCAATCAAGAAACTGTGACCTCCAATTTAGGAAATGAGTCAACCCTTTAGAGATGCATCTGATTCACAACAATGACATCTGTGTTCTCAGTGCCACAGGCTTTACCTTGGGCGTACTTTCAATGAAAAACTGCATGAATGTGTTTCTGAATATCAATAAAGAAAAACAAAACTATTGAGTTTTCCTATTGTGAAAGTGTCTAATAAAAATGCTTAAAACCAAAGTGGGAGAGCTGGATAAAAAAGAGTAATCGAAGGCAAGACTTTGGGCCAATTCCAATTCCTCCCTTAACCCTCAATCTCAACCCTCGCCCTTAACCCTCAATCTCAACCCTCGCCCTTAACCCTCAATCTCAGCCCTCGCCCTTAACCCTCAGTCTTTGGCCCTCAATCCTGGCGGTCAAAAGTAAGTGTAAGGGTTATCTCGTGACTTAGAAATGGGACAGCCCTTGAGTGCAGTTACATCTTCAGACTGTGGGGGGCGGCCTTACCCAAAGCTACATCCAGTCTGTCAAGAAAACGACGAAGAAGAAGGAGAAGAAGACGTAGAAGAAGATAATGTAAATATATGTAACAAAGACAGTAAGATAGTTTCGTAACATTTATATCTTTATATCTGGGTAGCCCTTACTTCCAAGGGTGGTGCCGGAGAATCTCAATATTGAGGGCGATACAGCCCTAAAATTTTGTCCCTCAACTTGACTTTCTAAGAATCGGGACAACGCTGGCACTTAACGGGAACGCACATTTTTGAGATTGAGGGTTGAGATTGAGGGTAAAGGGAGGAACTGGAATTCACCCTTACTGACTACCTGCTGTTTTCTGTCTTTATTAGAGCCTCTTAAAAGTCTCACTGATGCCCAGCTCAGTGGGCCTTTTCCTGTGCCCAACATCTGGCTCAGATCCTGTGAGGTAAAAGTTGAAAACACACACAAATGGATGCATTTAACAAAGTTAGAAAGAGCACACATATACTTAATATTCAGCAGGCCAAAGGTTTTGAAACACTTGACTGCAACTAATCTTGTGGTTCTGAGTAATCCACGTCTCGCACATTTCGTCACCAACACATTCCAGTATTTCTCAGTTTCTAAAACCCTAAACCTATTTACTGAATTGTTCACCCTTTTTGCTAAAAGCTTTCACATTTTACCTGGTAAGACAACTTGAAAACATATTCTCACCCACTAAAGCACTTTTTTTTGCACTGTAATGTATTTGTGTTGCATAATGGTGAGCACAGGTAGTAAAAGTACCCCCACCCCCCCCAGGTGTCCATCACCTTCCCAAGCCAGTCGGGAATAAAGACAATACAGAGATAATTCTATTCGGTTATAAAATGGAAAAGTTGCTGCCCAGCTTGAATCCAAAGGTATGAAAACAAAAAACTGGTGTTGAATCTATTCAGAGCTGAGTTCAGAGCTCCCACGTCAAGGCTGTAACTCGCAGCTTTTTATAATCTCAAACAAATATAAAGAGTCAGAGATCTGATGTCCAGAGCAGTTTTACAGAAACTAATCCATCTCCAGCAGACTTGACTACCATAATGATCTTTTGTCTGGTTAGACAGCTTCAGATCATGATGAACCCTGTTGCCAGAGTTCTAACAAGAACCAGGAAAACTGAGCACATTACTGCTGCTATGAGATCCTTTACTGACTACCAGTTACCTGCAGAATAGACTTTAAATAATAATGTTCTCCCAGGGACCAATCCATATTTTTGATTGATTTCAGTGACCAAACCTTTCGCATTTTTGTGAAAGAACTACCAGACCTTCCACCAGGCCTGCAGGACCACTTTACAACCAGATCAAGATGACCTTCCATTGGGTATAAAGAACCATCCCGAAGCCAGCTGAAGATGACCTTTCACAAGGTTTAAAATAACCACTTTAAAGCCAGCTGAACATGACCTTCCAGAGGTCCTGAAGAACCACCTGACAACCAGCTTAAGATGACCTTCCACCAAGATGAGAGAACCACCATATAACCAACTGAAGATGACCTTCCACTGGGCCTACAGGACCATCCAATGAACTGAAGATGACCTGGGCCTACAGGACCATCCAATGAACTGAAGATGACCTGGTCCTACAGGACCATCCAATGAACTGAAGATGACCTTTCACTAGGCCTACAGGACCATCCAATGAACTGAAGATGACCTTTCACTAGGCCTACAGGACCATCCAACGAACTGAAGATGACCTTTCACTAGCCTACCTACACGGACATCCACCATCCATGAACTGAAGATGACCTTTCACTAGGCCTACAGGATCATCCAATGAACTGAAGATGACCTTTCACTAGACCTACAGGACCATCCAATGAACTGAAGATGACCTTTCACTAGGCCTACAGGACCATCCAACGAACTGAAGATGACCTTTCACTAGGCCTACAGGACCATCCAACGAACTGAAGATGACCTTTCACTAGGCCTACAGAACCATCCAACGAACTGAAGATGACCTTTCACTAGGCCTACAGGACCATCCAACGATCTGAAGATGACCTTTCACTAGGCCTACAGAACCATTCAACAAACTGAAGATGACCTTCCACTGGGCCTACAGGACCATCCAACGAACTGAAGATGACCTTTCACTAGGCCTACAGAACCATTCAACAAACTGAAGATGACCTTTCACTAGGCCTACAGGACCATCCAACGAACTGAAGATGACCTTTTAACTAGGCCTACAGGACCATCCAACAAACTGAAGATGACCTTTCACTAGGCCTACAGAACCATCCAACGAACTGAAGATGACCTTCCACTGGCCTACAGGACCATCCAACGAACTGAAGATGACCTTTCACTAGGCCTACAGGACCATCCAACAAACTGAAGATGACCTTTCACTAGGCCTACAGGACCATCCAACGAACTGAAGATGACCTTTCACTAGGCCTACAGGACCATCCAACGAACTGAAGATGACCTTTCACTAGGCCTACAGGACCATACAACGAACTGAAGATGACCTTTTAACTAGGCCTACAGGACCATCCAACGAACTGAAGATGACCTTTCACTAGGCCTACAGGACCATCCAACGAACTGAAGATGAGCTTTCACTAGGCCTACAGAACTATCCAACGAACTGAAGATGACCTTTTAACTAGGCCTACAGGACCATCCAACGAACTGAAGATGACCTTTCACTAGGCCTACAGAACCATCCAACGAACTGAAGATGACCTTTCACTAGGCCTACAGAACCATCCAACGAACTGAAGATGACCTTTCACTAGACCTACAGGACCTATCCAACGAACTGAAGATGACCTTTTAACTAGGCCTACAGAACCATTCAACAAACTGAAGATGACCTTTTAACTAGACCTACAGGACCATCCAACGAACTGAAGATGACCTTTCACTAGGCCTACAGGACCATCCAATGAACTGAAGATGACCTTTCACTAGGCCTACAGGACCATCCAATGAACTGAAGATGACCTTTCACTAGGCCTACAGAACCATCCAACGAACTGAAGATGACCTTTCACTAGGCCTACAGAACCATCCAACGAATTGAAGATGACCTTTCACTAGGCGTACAGAATCATCCAACGAACTGAAGATGACCTTTCACTAGACGTACAGAACCATCCAACGAACTGAAGATGACCTTTCACTAGGCCTACAGGACCATCCAACGAACTGAAGATGACCTTTCACTAGGCCTACAGAACCACTGTAGAAACAGCTGAAGATGACCTTTCACCAACTCTACAGAACCACTCTAGAACCAGCTTACGATCATCTTCCACCAGGCCTACAGGGTCTGTGACGGCAGGACTAAGATCATGATTGTGAGAGCATGTTTGCAGATGCTACAGCAGAAAGTGATGCTACTCATTGATAATATTTTCTGAAAACAGAAATCCATGTCAGACATGTGCATGTGCGTACACACTGCTGGTTTCTAGGGCTGCAGCCCGGTGATCACAAAGTGAAGTTCATCCAATAGCAGTTTAAAAACAAAATGCCACCTGATTAGGCTTAGTGAAGGATCTAGCAATAAGCCCCGTCACATGCTACTGGGTCACAAACAAAAAATATTTGTGCCTTTTTTTCCCTACAGAACACCACTTGATACTTACACAAAGTATTGTTTACAGACACACAACACTTTCTCAATCACCAAACTAAGACTCAAAACCAGAGAAAGTTGGGGTGGCACAGAGAAGACAAATTCAACGGTTAGAAACAAAGAAAAACACAGCTGATTCTTAGATTTACTTTGACTACTATAAATAAAACATCTTTAGTCACTCAATAAGAGTAATTTCTTTTTCAGTATTTTTTGTGGAACTGCTTTTATCTCATGTTAGCTCTGTCCTTGACCACAGGAAGTGATGAATGTAAAAAAGAAAAAAACAGCAGTCATATTCTCAATTCAAGTCAATTTGGAAGTGATAATCAAAACATACAAAAAGTTTACAAAAGTATCATTCACAGTTTTCACAATATTGCTAGGCTCCTAGTTTCTGTAAAGTATAAGAATAAAATACACCAGAACCAGAACTGCTTTTGGGTGTAGAAGCTCATGAAAGCAAACACAAACCACAGGATGTGCACAGGGGGGGCTCTTTGGAGACTCAACACAACAAAAGCTAAAAGCAACTGTAGCTTTTGAGAACATTTATTCTCCATCAGGGAAAATCCTGGCCCTTACCAGAACAGAACCTGTTGTGATTGATGTGTTGAGAACAAAATTATTACCTTTAAAAAGGACTTTCTCACACCAGGGGACAAAAAGGTCTCGAATAGAGGAGAGTGAGAGAGAAAACCTCTGAAGCAGTGAAGAACAAAGAGGAAAACCAAGAAGTTGGAAAAGTAGCATCACGGCTAGGCTATGATTGAGAGCTCACCCTTAGAGGGTTGGAGGAAAACAAATAAGACATGTTCGGTTGTATTTGACACTGACAACCGTCTGAAGACAAAAAAAAGAACGCTGAAATGTTAGAGACTGGTTTCATCTGGTTTCAGAGCTTTCATCTTCAGGTAACAGTTAGTTTCTGGTCAGAACCAAACAGGAATCACAATATCACCAAAGTGACTGGGTGAACTAGAAACCCATGAATGAGGTACAAGCCACTAACCCACAACCCATTATTTTTTAGGAAGAATCATTGATCGCAACAAGACTGTGGTATTAATGTTTGAGGCAGCTTTGTCTCAAGGGGTAGTCCCTCTTCTAGTGAGTCTTTCAGCAATATGCTAGTCCCTAAAATGCAGATAACAATTTGTTGTTCACAGCCAGTTAAAAACCAAGACCAAAAGAGTTTCTGCTTCCCTCTTCTGAGGGATTTGAAGTTGGAGAAAGAAGCCGCCTGTGGAGATGTAGAAAGAGGCTTGATAATTCTGCGCTCAGCTGATCCAAATTTAAATCTGAGGTATTTACTTCATGCACCATTATTTTTTTTCTTTTGTATGACTACTTCAGCAAACAGCATGATGTCTTCTTGCAAACTGTAGTGGTGTCTGCCCTCTCTGTCAGTAAAATGGACCCAAAGCACCGATTGATCCATCTATCAATCATGGTTGAAAACCTGTTCCTTTGATAAAAGATTTGATAAAAGTATTTAGATTTTAATCTGCAAGGATCTGTAAATCATGTATGAATAATATTTGAAATTATTAGGTAAAATATGGTATATTAATTTTCATCAGGGCTAAGCAGCTGACTTTTCTTGCAGTGACCGTAATCATAAGTTAATTTACTTGACTGTCCTATGTTGAAAAATATGTTATATTGACAGTTATGTTTTATCTTCAACTTTATGGATTTTGGAGATCATTTCATACTCGACTCACTACATTTCCTGTCAGACATCTGTTGTATATTTCTGTAATTTACTCATAACGTAAACATAAACATAAATATAACCAAATAAACAACAACTACAACAAAAAAGACTATTAGTGAACAATCACAGAAAGTTTCAATTATTAATTGAATTATTCAATTATTGTCTATTTTTTCAGATTAACACCCGAAGGGAAAATAGATTAAAATAAATTAAACAAAATCCAGTCTTAAAATAGTTCTATGTGACAGCCAAAGTAACCAGGTTTCATTAAAATTGTCCATGTGGTTTTGCATAGCAAATGTTATTCTTTCCATATTGTATATTCCATTGACAAGTCCAAACCATTCATTCTATTTTGGTGGGATCTTTTGAAGCCCTTTCCTGATCAAAACGTTTTTGGGTGCCACTAACAAAACATGTAGCAGTAATAAACCTGCTTTAAGCATTGTAGCTCCTCAAAATCACAAATTGTTTTAAAATCAACATTTATTTTATGACCCAAGGCTGCTTCTAGACAATCATGGACAGGAAACAACAGAGGGACAATTCCAAAACATGTGAAAATGATCTGCGGTAAGGCATCCGCAAGACCTTAAAGCATTCTGTCCGATCAGGAAACTTGAACTTTGGGCTGGTGTATGAAAGAATCTGATCACATTTTTCCAACCAAAGACTCTTCAACACAGAAAACTAGATGTCCAAATTCTTTCTTTAGGTGGCATCTTCATCGGCCTTTTGAACAATGTCCATGATACCTGAACCCACCGTAGTGTCTCCTTTTAGGAATGTCTTACATATAAAATCTCAAATTTTTAAATACCTAACTAGATACTGATGCTGCAGCCCAAACTTGTCTTTCAGTTCCTGAAAACCCAAGGTCCGGTCCCGGTTCAATGACATACAATAAGTTGTTTGACTTTTGTTCCTCCTTTCAACAAATCTGCTGTACTAACTGCTCGGTATGAAATCTGTATCATGAGCAAACCATTTTAAAATTCCTGCCCTTCCCTTCAGGTGGTATAATTTAATTAAATCCTTTAAAGAGCTGGATATCCAGGTCTGGATTCAGATCCTGGTCGCCCACCAGGATGCTGATCGTAACACCCCTCCCTCAATGTCCTTCCATTTCGATATGTAACTGGGTGTATACACCACCTCACAGATGTCCTGAGCTGAGCAGCCCTTATTGTAATAGTTAAATAAACTTGTTTATTTGGACTAAAGAACCCATTGGCACAGAGAGAAATAATAAGATTATTAACCATGTGGTGCTATTTAATTGGATGACAAAGACAAACTTTTGCCCTCCATAGGTGAAATCCTTATCACATATTCATTCTCTGTTTTAGGGTTAGGGTTAGGGTAAACCCTATCCCTTAACCTAACAGAAAAGGAGCAAGGAGGATCAACGTCCAGCCTGTCCAATGAGATGCTCACCTGAATATGTATAGCACTGCATTCCTCCAGTTCTGAGACACATTCTTGCATTTCATTTTTTGCTTGGCCTTTAGAGTAAATCGATGTACCAATTGCCATTTACATTTGGCTGAGTTCCTGCTTAAAAGTTGTCCACTCTACCCTCAGTTATGTCTTTAGATTTGTCATCATCTTAGAGATTGCCTTGTTTATATCTGGTCTTTGCTGATGGAGGACATTTGTTTGAGCATCTGGTCTGGTTCAGTAGCGCCTCCTTGAGTTTAGGCAGAGTTCTGAGGTCGGCTCATTCCATTGCTACTTCGTTTTGGCGTAGCTCGCTCCATATCCTGCAGTTTTCTTTTTCTTTTTTAGCCTTCTTGTGGTCTCCCCCCATTCATTAGTAATAACTTAAAGAACACATTTGATTTTTTTTTTTTTTAGCAGTAGGTTAGTTTTGGAAGAGATTGAGAAAGAGTTGCACTACCCATCTATACCAAACATTACGTCTGCCAGAAGTCCACCAGACATGCATTATAATGTCTACTGCATCTGACAGTGTCAACGTGGTGATGCTAAGTTTAAAGGTCACCAGGTAAGCTCTGCAAACCTGACTCAAACCAGTGGAAATTAAGGACCACTAATCTGTTTGTTTGGTTTTCTTGAGCAAACGAATGGGCTGGCAAACATGTGTATGTCAGTACAGATGCATGCCTGTTTGTGCATGTTCACCGTCCACTGAAACAATGAAGAGCACTGTTTGATTGAGCCACAACTGATGGAGGATAAGAGGCAGCAAGCAGCTCAATGAGTCTCAGTAATCCACCATCATGCACACACACACAAAACAGGGCTGAAAGCTGAGAAGACCATGATGGGCTTTCTATTAATCTACAAAGACCTCACACAGTGAAAACACATGCACACAACACAGACGCAAGAAGACCATAAATTAGATCAAACAACCACAGAACGTGAGTCTGAGTTTAGACTATCACCACATTAGGGATGGAACGGTTACCGGTATTACGGTAAAGCACGGTAAAATTTTACGTGATAACGATTACCGTTTATCTTTGACTTCCATCTCATTATCGCGGTCGATTACCGGGATATGTAATATCAGCCTCATTCAAGTGAGCCACTTGCGACTGTTTCGCGTGAATTTGTAGCTTTCAACATCGGCATCATAACGATCATAAGGATGGCAGAAAGTGGTGATAGCACGCAGGACATTGAAAAATGACATTGAAAAAGGTCCAGAACGATCTTCTTCTGGTGCAGTTAAAATACAGTAATCCCCCACACTTCGCGGTCTCAGCAATCGCGGTCTCAGTACATCCCGGAAGTTTCAAAAATATTTAGGGAAAAATAAATCAAACGAAGCGCACGAGGTTGAAGCAAAACCCATCACATCAAGAACGAGTCTCGGGAAGCAACAAGAGCCGACATGGGAGGCCCCATGAACAAATATCGAGGCCTGTGATTGGCTGCTATGACGGGCATTACTGTGCTGTCGGTCGTCTGTACGCTGATTGGCTGACACGCATCCCTGCATCTCCAATCTCTGGCTCTCGTCAGCTACGCAGAGAGCAGAGATCATCAAAGTGAGTGTACCTTCGTAGATTTTGTGTATGGCGTACATGTATGCTGTATGTACATGTACATCCACAACCTGGTTTTTACCATTCGCGGGGGGGGGGGGGGGGGGGGGGTGTCACAGCCCCCATTAACCATGAAGTGTGGGGGATTACTGTATCTATTTATTCCAATAACTGATCCGACAACCATAACGCCGGCAGTTAGCGCCATAGCGGTCAAAAACCTTTTGCCCTTCTGGGTCAAACACCTAACCAATAACAGGCAGCTACCTTTATACCTGACCCTCAGGTAACAACACAGCGACACCCACAGACACACAGAGTGAACTACAACTAAACAACTGTTTCTTTATTTGCACATTTGCACACGTTTATTTCATTTGAACTTGCACTATAATTTTTGTTCCTGATAATTGTTTGCATATTTTGATCTACTATGGTTGTTAAAGTGTTTATTTAAATTTGCACCAGACAAATAAGCTTTGTTCCTATTACTTATTTTGTTCATTTAAAATTTTTAAAATTCATTTAAAAAAGATGCACGATACCGATAACCGATAACATATAGATATACCTAAGATCATTACATCAATACTATGAAGAAAATCAAATATAGTTTTGACTCTTTAAATGAACAGATATTTATTTTTTCCAGTGGAAAAACTATTGTCAAGCCTCTCAAACATTTTCGTAAAACTATCAAAAAACCTATTCGATATCTCACATCAACTTAAATAAGGTTCATTACTGACTGATATAAAAAATAAAGGCTCCTTTAACTGATGGAAATACATGCATCAGAATTACTAATTGAAAAAGATTAAAATTTAAAGGATTTGGGCTTGTGGTTCCATTCAAATTAATACCTTTAATTAAAGTAAAAGAGGTTCAGCAGTTTTTTTTTTTTTTTTTTTTAATCTCATGGAAGCTTTAGATGAGAGGAATGAGGGAGAGGAGAAGGGAAACTGCTGCTGGCTTGCACACGTTAGCATTAGCTTCCGTTAGCTCACGTTAGCGTGATTTCAAAACTACATGGAAGCGATTGTTGTGTTGTAGGTGGCCAATCGGATTTTACGTATTAAAGCTTGTGTTTCCCTCCTCATAGAATTCGCTCAGAGGATTCGTCACAAATAAACACCAAACTATCTTCTTCTGAAACTCTAACGAAGTTCCACGCCGCCATGTTTGTTATGATCAGCGCTGTGCTGCAGGCTGCATTCAAGGTGTAATGTAAGTTCCCACTAGGGATGCACACGATTAGTCCTCTAAACCAGCGGTTTTCAAAGTGTGAGGCGCGCCTCCCCTGGGGGGCGCCAGAGGGATTCAGGGGAGGCGCGCGGGAGAAAAAATAAACCTGAAAAGCAAAAGAGTGTAAAATCGCGGGCCAAATGGATCGATTTTTAGTATCTCAATTGAAAGTGAGAGAGGGGCACAGAGTCTGGGGCGATCAGAGAAACGGAAGGAAGTATGACCCTGATTATTTAAAGTTTTGGCTTTTCGGTATTGGTCCTGATGCTCCGCCGCCACAGTGTGTTATTGCTAAGAGCTGCTAGCTAACGACAGCACGCGACCATGTAAACTCCAGCGTCGTATTGAAACCAAGCACCAAAGTTTAACGACCAAGCCGCGGGAGTTTTTGATCGGAAAACTTAATGAATTGCGGTCACAGAAGAAAGTCATCGAGGCGTTTGGCACTGTGACTACCAAGGCAACCGAAGCATCGTACCGGTAAGCTTTAGTTTTAAGGGGGTTGAACCGAGGACGAGTGTGGGTTTCTTGGAAAAGTGGCATCTGCGTGAAGGAAGGCGAGTCTCCCGCAGATCATCAGCCTCTCTGGACTTTAACTTAATCCGATCCTAACCTGCTTCCACCCGAACCCAACCCAAACCCAGCCATGAGACTAACGTGTGGAATCTACCAGGCTCTGGTCGGTCTCGTGGTCACTATTGTGGACTCAGGTAAGTTGATGCTCTGAGCTTTCTGATTAAAGTCGCTTCACTTCAAACAAAATGTGGAGAAAAAAAGTAAGAAACTTTCACTTCACAGTTGTAAAATTAGATTTTGATAGTCAAAGCTTGGCATGTCGTATAAATTCTTTTAGGTATGCGTTTTTAATTCCAGGTTTTTGACCATGAAACGTCCTGGACTGTTAAAATATTAAATAAAAAAAGCCTTTTTGGCTGAAGATGTTAGACTTCAGAATATTTATTTAAAGATTAAATGGGAGCCCAAAAGATTTCACTTTCAGGATTAGGTCTAAAAAAAAAACAGATAACATTGAGTTTGCTGTTTTCTCATAATAAAAAAAAAAAAATCAGGTTCCATCTCCACTTAGAGGGCGCGCGCCGGTGCCACGCCAGTGCCCCGCGGGTGCCAGGACGCACAGCTTTTTTAAAAAAGCCCCTGGCTACTTTTCTGATGTAACAACATCTTTTCTGTACCATCAGTCGAGACCCTCCGCATCTGCTGAGCGCAGCTGCGAGAGGATGCCTGACGTGCGTGACTTGGCGGCGTTGTTTACTGCGCGCGCACACACACTCGGGCACTTAAACGCATCCAAACGAGCGCGTGCAGAAATATGTTTAAAATATGTGTTGAAAACATACAGATTTAAAAAAAAAAAGGGGGGGGGGGCGGCATGCTTCTGAGTTCTCTCAGGGGAGGCTCACTATCCCACACTTTGAAAACCCCTGCTCTAAACGATAAAATGTCCACTCACTTACTAGTCGGCACCAGAAATATTAGTCGTTTAAACCAATTTGTGTTTTATTCATGTACAAGGCCGCTTAACTGTCATACAGCCGCCAGCCACTAGTCGGGGCTACAGAGCCGACAGACAGCAGTCCCCCTCTCCGCGGCAATGCTCGAGTAGACTGGAGTTTTAAAACGGCATGGTGGGAAGATAGCCTCTCGCAAAACCAGCGCAGTTTGGCGGTACTTTAATCTAGAAAATGAAAACAAGGTAGCATGTAGACTGTGTCCAGGTAGACTGTGTCAGAAACAACTGTCATACAATCACTCGACTGGAGCAATGTGCAACCACATTCGACTCAAGCATTTGGATGTTAATCTGCACGAGACGATGACTGCTGATGCTAGCGGTGCTAGCCACACTCAGGCCGATTTGACATAACAAGATAACAAAAGGGAGGAAGCAAAGCAGAACACAATGAAGACAAGACAGACCTTTCAAAGTAAAACAGGAACCACTAAAGACAGGGAGAGACGCCAACTTGACACAGACAAAAACACACAGGGCTGACATGGCCGACCGGGCCATGACATGGTGTTGTATTTTCCAAATCCTTCCAATTTGCAATAACTACACTGTCAAAGGTAGACATAAGACTGATATAGAGATTGTTGGTTACTCTACGATCCTCCATTGTGATCTAGTAGAATTGGCGAGGTCATTCAAGTTAAGCCCTACAGTTTGGGCATCACAGGTCTTATCTAACACCAGTTCCAGACAACCAAATTTCTACATCGTACCAGTGTAAATAAAATACAATCTCACATGGGCATTTCCAGAGCAGAATATTGCAAGTTCTTTAAAAAGACATGCATCCTCCGAGACAATGGTGTCAAATTTTGTATCAAAAGGACATATCAACACCAAATCCATTTTCTAATATCACTGCATGCTGCCAGCAGCCTTCAGAGCTCAGACTTTCTTCCCCAGGAAGGCCAGACATTGATAAAATAAAATTAAAACATATGGTTTCAAAGGGTCCATGATTTAGACAAGAAAAATAGTTGCAGTTTATATATAACATTTTAGCTTTGACATAAGCATCCCCATGAAATTCCAGCTCCAACTGGCCAACATCACAATAAAATCTGAAGTTCTAAATATACATATACAGTAGTGCTGGGCGGTATACCGGTTCATACCAAATACCGGTGTTTATTTTTCTTACGCTATGAATTTTTCATATACCGTAATACCGGTGAGTATGTACTGTAGCGTACACAACGTTGGGAACGCCGCGCGGCGGAACGTAAGTGCCACAGAACATTGTTTGACAGGGGACTGTTTTGCAGTTGCACTGGAGGCACAACACGCTACTTGTTCGGGATAACGAAAGTCCCGAAGTGGAAGCTCCAGAACGGCAACATGAGACTGAGGAACTTCTTCCTAAACGAGGAGCCGTGTCTGTTGTTTGGAAGTTCTTTGGATTTAAAAAAGACGACGTCCAACAAACTACAATAATCTGCTAATCTTGCCGAGCTAAAGTTGTAGCCGCGGGAGGCTACACCAGGCTTGTGTTGCCTCCCACGGCTACAACTTTAGAACGTTATTTACATTGTGTAGTTAATGTTGATTTTTTTTACAAAATATGTTTTTTCAAGTTTTTTTGCAAAATTTGAAAATTAAAAGGGTTCTGTATTTTAACTGCAACTATCATTCATTCTGATTCCTTCACTTAATCAGAATCACGAGTGCCACCTCTTTGTAAATAGTATCATATTGTGAGGCCATGCAAACCTGTATTAATACTAGTGTAGATATGAATGTTTTTCTACAATATTCACTCCTCGTGACAGTAAAATAGGTCATTTTAAGCCAATTTACTGCAGCAATTCCTCTAAATGATTAGAAAATGTGGTTAACACCCAGTTGTGCCTTCAATAAAAAATACTGTGATATACCGTAAAACCGATATAATTCAGAACAGCAGAGTGAGTCACCACTGTCCAGTACTCAGTTTGTCTGAGTGTCAAAGAGCTTGAAGAAGAAGGTAATGTGCTACTAGATATTAATCTATTGTTTGTTATTGGCAGAGATGCTACAAAGGAGATATCTCACCTCACCAACCCTAACCCTCAGTTAACAGAAGTAGATGAGAGGTTTCAGTAATGCCAAAGATGGTGCTCTCACCACACATGTTCCACTTCTTCAAAAAGACTGCACTTCTGTTGAACCAAGAAAAGCATCCAGCTAATCATGATGTTGCACACAGCTGAGGTGTGTGACACTTTAAAAGGTAAGCTAAAAGAATAAAGATGGATTTAACACAGCAAATATTTCAAATATACTGATGCAAATATCAACTGATTACAAAAGTTACCCATGTAGTAATCATCCTCTTACAATTCTGCCTATTTAGGACACAGCGAGGGACTCCGAGTTGTACCATGAACAAAGACGTCTAGAAGCTAGAAGCATAAGAGGTCGAAGGATTTTAAACCATATTTTTTGGAAGAATTTACTTTTTTTCTCTATTTTTCTTTTATCAGATTTGAAAAGCAATGTTATATTCTTGCAAGAAAAAATACACAGATCTCTTTTGGAATTAACTGGTTTTCTGCATCCGAGTCACCATAACAGATAAACACAAAGCGCTTATGCTGATAACACAATCTTAATTCCTCCTATCTTGATTGAACACACCTATCAAATGTTTATTGCGCCAGATGGGTCTGTAGCATGTAAATGACTATCATGAGGTCAGCATCTGAATATGGTGAAAGTCTGGGCTCTGCCAAACATGATGTCTTTTTTCTGAAGTCATTCTATGTTGGATTCAGTTTGATATTAAGGCTCATTGTCCTGCTGCATCACCCTGACAACCATCCTGTCGGTGTTCCCTCCTTGATGGCAAACGGTCCAGGCTCTGAGACAGTGAGGCAAGCACACAAATGACTGAATGAAATGATGACATAAACAGATGCAGGTAGCAGCACTGAGGTGAGATGGTCAGAGGACTAGATCACCGGTCACCACGGCAACCGACACCCCAAACACACCTACACACACAGGTGGAGGTTAACGCTGGGATGGACAGAGGAGGGAACTGCAAGTCAACATGAAACTCAGGAAACTCTGACCTGCAAACACACAGAAAGAAAAGAGAAAAAAGGAGGGAAAACAGCACACGAACTACAGGAAAGAAAATGAAGCACAGTTACAGTAACGAGGTGCTGCTGGAGGAGGAGGAAGGGTGGAGGAAAGGGAAGGAAAGGGAAGGAAAGGAGGAAGAGCGGTGTAGACACCACTCTGCAGATCATGTTGGCGTCCCCCTGCAGCGTAGGCCTATAGCAGCATAGCTACAACATAGCTATTTTAAGCCAACTTAATGTAAAAAACTACTTGATTCCAAGGGTTCAACATTTTGCACATCATTTTAATTTTCTGCCTCAACATTAATATAATTTGTTATGTTAAGCTGGTTTTTCTATCACTTTGTCCTGGTTTGACCTTAAGTGCAATTTTCTACCTTAAGGAGGAAATGCAGCACTAAACTAAATACATATTTATACCACCAGTAGTAATGAAAATATACAAAAAACAGCTAAATTAGTAAAGTAACCTGATTCTAGAAAAAAATAAACACAAATGAGTAGTTTTTACTTTAAAATTGGCTCGACAGCAAGCAGCCAGCTTTGACTGTGGTGCAGGTGATGTCACCAAAATGATTCTATTTCTGACAACAGTAGTGTTAAACTGGTAACATTTGCTATAAACGGTCTGCAGCCAGCAACTGAATTTAATGAAACTAAAGGCAAACGAAGCCACAAAAAAAATCTTCAAAAATATATTCTAGTTAAGAAACTAGAAAGTTATAAGAGTACCTGCATCTCTTTGACCCACACAATATCAACAGAAGGACATAGTTGAAGTGACAATAACATCTTCTGCGCTCTCGCGTCAGCTCCATAAAGATGTCTGGGCAGCTGCCCATGTCAGCCATATTTAAATCTGCTGACCACTGAAGCCTCAAGCTTCAGCCCGTTTGTGGTGCAGTGAAACCTCCCACACTCATCAAAGCCTCCGCTCTCCTGATAATCACAACAACTAAAGTAGCCACCACGGATTTTTTTGTCCCAATCCTACATATGAATCTCAGAACTGCAGTATAATTGGCTAACAGCAGCATCTTAGGCTCAAAGGAAGTCTGTGGAGAACTAGTTTACTCTGGTTGTTTGTTCATTAATACTTATTTGAGCATCCAGAGGTGATATCAAATGGTCTTCCTTATTTTTTTATTTTGCTCTTTCATCCTTCCATCTATACTGGTGTTAAAGATAACCATTAACATCTACTGAAACCAGATCAGAGCAGGTCCTCCAACAATTTTAAACAACATGTCACTCAGCCGACTCACAACAGAGGACCCACCCTAGACCTGGTCATAACCTCTGAAAACTATACTTTACTTCTACAGTGGCTGCAAATTTTATTGGCATTTTAAATCAAATTTCTGCTCAGATTTTACCTGCACCATGTGATTTTATTGTTGATAATTTTAACAGCAAATTGAAATCAGCTATTGAAGCTGCAGCTCCTTTTAGAATAAAAATGATCAGAACCAAACCCACACAACCATGGATGAATGGAGAAGTAAAGGAGGAAAACTAACAATAACTCAGTCAAACAGGCAAGAACCCTCCACTTCAACAACCAGAAATTCATTTTTAAAACTATTGACCTTTTAATGAACAGAGATTTAAACAAGACCTCCATGCCACCATCAGATGCTGCATGTGAGGACTCTGCAGACCACTTCAGAAATAAAATCAATACCATTAGATCCAGTCTTTTATCTCAGCGAAGTGCTGATTTTATCTCATGTGAACCGTTGCTTTTACCTGAGGAAACCTGGAGCGTTTTGTCCTGGTAGATGCAGAGATGCTTGGTCCAGTTTTCTCCCAACTAAATCCAACAACCTGCCTTTTAGACCCAATTCCCACATCACTGTTAAAAACATGTTATGGCTTCTTTGAGTATGAGCTTTTAAATTGAATTCCTCTCTTCAGACGGGTGTTTTCCCCGCTGCCTTTAAAACAGCAGTGAGGCCTCGTCTGAAGAAGAGTCATTTAGATCCTGCTGTTTTTAACAACTACCCACCTGTATCTAACTTACCATTTTTAAGTAAAATGACAGAGAAGGTTGTTTTTATTCAGGAAAATGAGTTTCTGAATAAGAACATTATATTTGAAAAGTTTCAGTCTGGTTTTAGGACAAACCACAGCACAGAGACGGCCCTGTTAAAGGTCCTTAATGACCTCAGATGTAACATGGACACACAGAAACTTTCAGTCCTGGTTCTACTGGATCTCAGCGCTGCCTTTGATCCAGTAGTTCACAACATTTTATTAAACAGACTTAAAAGTCTGGTGGGCCTCTCCGCTACTGTTTTAAAATGGTTTCACTCTTATCTCACAGATCAGCAGTTTTATGGCAGTATGGATACATGCTCCTCAAGAACCCAGAAGATCCTGTGTGGGGTTCCCCAAGGTTCAATTTTAGGTCCGATACTTTTTAATCTCTATATGCTGCCACTTGGGGACATCCTCAGGAGACATGGCGCTGGTTTTCACAGCTATGCTGATGACACACAACTCTACATCTCTGTGTCTCCTGATGACCTGGAACAAGTTAATGTTCTTTTAAACTGTATTTTAAATATTAAGTTATGGATGGCAGACAACTTCTTACAGTTGAACCAGGACAAAACTGAAGTTTAAATCATTGGTCTTAAAATATTTTATGCATCTGCTGTGTATTACTATTGTTTGTGTTTCGTAACTGCTATTGCTCTTAGTTTTTGCCTGTCTTGAAGAACACTCTTGAAACACACATTTTAAATCGCAAGTGTTTTTTTTTCCTCCCTGGTTAAATAAAGGTTAACTATAATAACTTGAATTGTCAAGGTTCTCCATCTTATGTGCCCATCTCACTTTTTGATAATTTGCTGCAACACCCCGATGTCAAAAAAAAGGCAGGTGTGGGGGAGGGGTGGAGATGTTAACTCCACCCCCTGAAACTAGCTGCTATAAACAGTGCTTGATGTGATTAAAAATTGTGTTTTTATGTGGTATTTTTTTACTTTTTGTCAAGAGTGGCCCTGCGATACACTGGTGACCCACCCAGGGTTAGGGTTAGGGTTAGCCCTAACCCTAACCCTCTGTCTGGCTCCAGCAGATACCTGTGACCCAGCACAGGACTAAGCAGGTATCGATGATGTCACAGAATTTCCATTAAGACCTCAGGGAATTGTGTCAACTTTTAAAAAGGGGCATAAAAAGTCTCCTTGAAATCATATTTAATAGCTGTGTTTTGGTAAACTGTTTTTTTGATATGTTTAAAACAGTACAGCCTTTTACAGCCTGATTTGGTGCTTTACCAATAAACATCTGGAAACATTGTTCTAGGTGCCTTCAGATTTGGTGAAATAGCTTTCTAACATTGGTCTCTGGTCTTTTATTGGATGTAAAGGTGTGTTCAGCTGGATGGTTATTGGAGGTAAAACAGTATTAAATTCTTGCATTGTGAGATTTGTCACAATGACATGAGTGTTTTATATCAGTCGCTGACGCTGGTGACCCTCAGACAGAATAACTGAACAGCAGCTGACTGCGTCCTTCTTATTTCCCTGGCTGATATAAACCACAGTACACAGCAATCATTTTATTGAGTGTGTTAAAGCTTAGTTTTATCCCACAAAAGCTGCCTGAGTATCAACAAAGATAGACAGGTAACTTCTCTGTCACTGTCTAGTATTTTCAGTTATTTCTCTTTTGACTACAAACATTACCAAGGTCATTTTTCATCTAAAACTCCTCCCCCTTCCTCTCTGCCAGTACTGACACAGGTTTATTAAATTAAACCTTCAGTGGGATTGTAGTTCTCACCTGCAATCAGGTAGTGAGAGTCTTTAGGAGGAAGACATGAACATGTAGAGAAGTCAGAGCAACTGTGGACGTCCTCATCAGCCTAACGTGGGGTTAAATGACTCCTGTTTTTCAGGCTGCAGCGGTATTATGAGCAAAGAAAAAGATTATATGTCCTACGTTGAATATTTACGCTACACTAAAATAAACGAACAGACACATTACAGAGTTGGTTTAAATCAACCTTCAGCCTCTGCAGAATTCAGCTTGATGAATAGTTATAGTTCTACATCCAGCAGCAGATGTGTGTGTGTGTGTGTGTGGGGGGGGGGGGGGGGGGGGATAGGGAGCAGAAGTAGGCCAGCATGAATATAAAATCAGTCCTGCCAGGCAGAGATGTGGCTACAAGAAGGAAGAGAAGTGTGTGTTTTCTGCATGTGTGAATGTATGTTTCCATATAAATGTGTAGGACACTAAAGCATGGATTTGTAAGAACACTCATTTATCAACCAGCTGGGGTGTTGGGGGGGAAACAGTCACCAGCACACAAGCACCAGGTAACTCCAACACAGCAGCTCGTTAGGATGTGGAGTTTACTGCAACAGAAACACTCAGATCCATACGAGGCTTCATCACACTGCAGTGGTTCTGATCCAAACGCTGCATGTGAAGGTTCCACACAACCCCAATAATCTCACAATAATCACACACACACACACACACACACACAAAAGAGACCGACACAATGGCCTGAAGCAGCCAGACACAAGAGAGCAGGAACAAGGAAAAGAGAGGAAGCCAAGAAGAACAACAGCACCAGCTTCACATAGAAGAATCAGCAGAATATAAAAACCTGAAAATGATAAAACATCACTGACAGTGATTCAAATCCTCCCGACCTCAACTACATTTAATCTAACCTGACATTTTCTTTCATTTAATCAAACTTTCTTCATAGAAAACAATTTAAATCAGTTCAAATAAGAACAGTTGAGGATTTACAATGAAAACCTTGAAGTGGACTGGAAACTGCAAATTGAGACTGTTTTCTGCAAGACTGACGAAATTCACGGTTCAGTAGTTGATGACATGCTTTCCTCATGAAGGCCATGTTTAATTCATGTTTTCTACGCAGTGAAATTTATTCAGAAGAAATTTCTGGTGGCCATTTCTGCATCAAAGAAAAAGGGGTATTGTTCCAGTATGGAACAAAGAATATGGTGCAGGACTGAGACTTTTCCAGCTCTGGACCTGCCTGGACCTAACCCCAACCCCTAACACTAACCCTAACCCCTAACCCCTAACCCTGAACCCTAACCCCGACCCCCTAACTCTAACTCTAACCCTAACCCTGAACCCTAACCCCAAACCCCTAACTCTAACTCTAACCCTAACCCCTAACCCCTAACCCCAACCCCATAACTCTAAACCTAACCCTAACCCAACCCCTAACACTAACCCTAACCCCTAACCCCTAACCCTGAACCCTAACCCCGACCCCCTAACTCTAACTCTAACCCTAACCCTGAACCCTAACCCCTAACCCCCTAACTAACTAACCCTAACCCTAACCTAACCCCCCCTAACTCTAACCTAACCCTAACCCCTAACCCCTAACCCCAACCCCATAACCTAAACCTAACCCTAACTCCAACAACCCCTAACTCTACCCTAACCCTAAACCCCAACCCCTAACCCCTAACCCCCTAACCCCCTAACCCAGCCATTCCCAAACTTCAGAATACCAAGGCCCAACTTGAAATGTGAAAAATCTCCGTGGCCCACCGAAACCTTTAATCACAACTGTGATCAACATTCAGGACTAGAAGCTATGTTCTGACATTAATGTAAGGGGTCAACAAATAAGGTGACACTTGTCATATTAAGTCAAGATGAAGGTAGTATAACACTTAACTGGTTTGTTTTGTTACTTCTTAATGTATTTAAATCATGTCCTTAATATTTTACAGTAATTAAAAAGCTTATTTTAAAAAGATCAACGATTTAAAACATATTATTTAATTATTTAATGACCTCTCACAGCCCACCTGCAGTACCGCAATGGCCCACCAGGGGGCCGCAGCCCACACTTTGGGAATCACTGACCTAACCCCTAACCATAACCCTAACCCCTAACCCTAACCTCAACCCCAACCCACTAACCCCTAACCATAACCCGTAACCCTAACCCTTCTGCTTCACAGCAGACAGTCGAGCTCCAGACCCGACCAAAATGTGAAAAAGGAGGAAGTGAATGGAAAAGAAAGGAGCGAAGGATGGCACTGCAGACAGACAGCTCCATTAGCTCCTCACAGTAGAGATCATCCAGGCGCCGCTTCAGCCAGTCAAGAGTCAAGATTACAGCCAGAGGTCAGAGGTCAGCAGGATGGATGTGCTCTCAGGAAATGAGGAGCAGAGAAATGGAGGTGTAGTTAAGGAAGGATGGGACGCATAATTCAACACTCGTTTTCCAATCCCAGATGGTGCTTTCAGCCAAAATGTCACATGGCTTATCCCAGGAACCGTCCCACCATCTGGGAATGGCAGCTAAAGGAGGATAAGGAGGAATTTAGAGGAGTGAAGCAGAACTGAGAGCTTTTAGGACACACAGAGGTGAACAGTTTAGCCTGGATGCTTCTCATCATGAGGTTTAACGCCAATTACAGAGAAAGTCAAGTCAAAGAAACAGGAATTACATTGAAGGCAACATTTCCTCTTGAAAAGCTTTATCTGCCCCTGAAAGAGATCACGATGAACAAGTTTATAATTAAGAGGATTTGGGAGTGACGAGGCTCGCGGTTTAAAGGACAAGTTGACATTTCTGTTCTTAGTTGAGGTCTTTCCCAGATGTTGGTACGATGGTTTCCAGACAGGCTCAGCATGCTAACGGATGAACAGATGAACGCTGAAGGTTAAGACTCACAATATATGAGTACATCTGAGTACATCCAGATGTACAATATATGTACATCTGGACCAGTGTCACAGTCACCTGACGGACATCCAGACCGTTCTAGTTCATTCATCCTCGTCATTTCTCCTCGTTTGCTCGACCATCTCTCTCTCTCTCTCATCACTGTTTTATCTCTTCTCTCTCTCTGGCTCATGTGGGGGGGGTCAGGGCAACCCAGCTGGGTGATAGATAGCAAAGTCATTCATGACCTTGCAGCTGAAGCCACTCCCTCTGTCCTCCATTTCTTTGTAGATGGGTGAGTGTGTATGTGAGAGGGGGAGGGAGGGGGGTGAGTGTGTATGTGAGAGTGGGAGGGGAGGGGGGGTTGAGTGTGTATGTGAGGGGGGGGGGGGGGGGGGGGGGTGAGTGCAGTTAAAGTGCCAGATCATCTCATGTAGAAACTGCTCCTCTTGTGTCAGGATCATCACTGGTGTTGCTCTCTCCTGAACCATCCAACATCTGGAGCTCAGACCATTAATTAGTCTGTTAATGAGTCTGTTTATGAACTGGTTCATTCACCAATCAGCCATCATTTTTATATTCAGTTCAACTTTAGGTCCTTCTCTGATGTGACAGTAGAATTAAAAACTTTTCAGATAGAAGACGAAATGAGGCCTCTCAAAAGCTCTGTTATTTTATTTGTATGTATTTTATATTATTTATGTTATATTTCATAACATTGTACAGAAGTACTTCTAATTATCCATCCAGTCCATTTTTACATAGTAAAAGAGTTTACATTTAAACTTGAAGCATTTAAATAGAAAAAAAAAACCTCAAGTTATTGTGTATGTAGAAATGTTGGAGCATAATGACGTTTCAAACCTTCCGATGAAATGTTTGTGGAATAAAAATAAATACAAAAGTCTGCAACTGTGCTTTTTATGGTTTGTTTTTTCTTCATCGCTCAGAAAAGCATTTATTTCCAGCAGAATGTGAAAGAATATTCTTCTATAATTATCTCACATAGAAAAGTCTTGAGATTATTCAAAAGTAATTCAGAATGAAAAGTCAAACAAGACAAAGAAAATCCTCAAATCCTCAAATCTGACAACTGCAATGTTTTTCTACTGTAAGAAGAAAACCTGAACACAGTCGAGATGAACCTCTAAACGAGCTTTTATCCGTCACTGACGACACAGAACAACTTGTCTAAAAATAACACACTGGTGTGTCAACGTTTTTGATTGGACCAGAACAGGTCCAGGTCCGGTCTGTGGTCCAGCAGGACCAGCAAGACCAGCAGGACCACAGACCGAAGCTGCAGGTCTGATAAGAAACCCTCTTCCTCAGAGGAGCAACCGCATCCAGGGCTGAATGTAAAATATCTGCAGTATTGTTAACAAGGTAATCAATATCTGCTGGAGTAAAATTCAGGTCGTTGCCCTCAGCTATTCTATCATATTCCACCATAGGGAGATGAGAGAGAATGACCTCCTAAAAATTATTCACAGCATCTTCAGAAAGACATCTGCTGTAATGACACGTTTCATTTTCTGTTTTAATGCCACAAATGCTGAACTCGAATGTAACTAAAAAGTGGTCCGAGAGAAGAGAATTCAGGTCTCAAGCTGCAGCAGTCACAGGTTCGACTCCTCGAGTCTTTGCTGCTTATCTTCACCTTCATCCTGTTTCTGTAATCTGTAAATAAAAGCCACTAGAGAAAAAACTCTGAATATAATAAATTTGTTGTTGAATCTGTAATCATATTAAAGTGTGATTTAAGTCTGGTTGTAGATGCTGATCTGCTCCACGGAGCGACTCACTGTTTGTGTTTTTACCAAGCAGCTCTGTGAAGCTCTAGATTTAGGTTTAGGGTTAAATCTGAGATCCTGTCCCTAATTTATTTTCTTTTCTACATCCTGAGTTCACCTCTTTTTGGTGTCATTCACAGATGTTAATATGTGTACAAATGAAAGCCTGAGTGGGTGAGTTTCTGACTGGAGACTCGTGACCTTCGTAATGGAAGAATGTGTGGACAAGGATCATGAGATGCTGGCTAACTCCAGGGAAACGCTAACGGAGCTCAGGTGGGCATCGACTGCCAGGAGGAAACCCACCTGACCAGGAGAGAAGGTGAAGGACTGAATACAAAGCAAAGAATGACTCACCATTCACTTTTCTACACCAGACAAACGTAACGTTTTGATCTCAGAAAGAGCAGCAGAGCCGGATAAAGCTGCCTATAAATACGACCAGCTGCTGCTGTACTGAGGCGCCGGGACCGACAGCATCTGAAATGTACGTCTCAAGTTGTCAAATAAAGAATAGATGTGACAGGACGCTTCAGGAAAGAGTCACATGTCAACAAACATGGCTGCTCACCTGGTTTCCTCTGAATAACCGACAGAATCAAAGCCAGGAGCAGAAGTGGCTCATCGGTGACCTTCATCCAGTCAGAAAGGAAGAATAAAGAACGTCGTCTAAAAGCTAAACTGCTCCATCACCATTAAACTCTCACCTACAACGATGCTGCCGAACATTTCTGAGCAGTGGAGGGAAAACTACCACAGCACCAAATAAATTTATCAAATAAAACAGATATCCATGAAGAGCTGGTTGGTTTTAAAACCAGCTAAACCCATCCAGAAAAATGTATCAATACAGCTGATAATCAGCAATACAGCTCAATCATTTATCGTCCTTTACACTTTTTTAACACTGCATTTAAGCTTGCTGTTGCTCTGGAGCTCCCAGTTTCATCAGCAGCAGACAGATCCAGAGAGCAGCGGACTGGAAGTGGAAAGCAACACCAGGTGGTCCAGTCTGGATGCTGGCAGTCAAAGAGCAGCGTTGCCTTGGACAACCGTGATGCCTTGTTGATGATAATAGCAGAGTACCTCACAAAGATAGTGGATATGAATATATCTGTGTGCACTGTGGATATATAACATTTGAAAAAATTATTACTAGCGGTGCACGATAACTATCGGGCCGATAACAGGAAATTATGACGTCATCCCGATAACTCCGATATCATGACGAATAGCCCCGATAACATATATATTTTTGTCAACACAGCAGTGCCTCACTCCCTCTGAGCCTTGAATAACCAGCAGTGAATGTGATGTTCAAGTGACGTCGGCATAATCAGAAAAATGACTTCTCAGTAAGGAAAATCAAGAATACCCCCTCATGCCAGAAAACAACTCATTAACTCGGTCATAATTTTGGTAGTTTCTGACTTTAATTGATATTTGCAGTATTTCCCCTCAGGTTGCACATAAAAAAGAAAAAAATAGAAAAGGCTGAAAGAACGACCAGCAAACGAGGTAACGGAGGAAGTTACGTTACACCTTGAATGCAGCCTGCAGCACAGCGTACTGATCACAACAAACATGGCGGCGTGGAACTTCGTTAAAGTTTAAAGTTTCAGAAGAAGATAGTTTGGTGGTTATTTGTGACGAATCCTCCGAGTGAATTCTACGAGGAGGGAAGCACAAGCTTTAATACGTCAAACCTGATCAGCCACCTACAACATAACAATCACTTACATGGAGTTTTGAAATCGCGCTAACGTGAACTAATGGAAGCTAATGCTAATGCTCCTGCTCCTCTCCCTCATCTCTCTCATCTAAAGCTTCCATGAGATTAAAAAAATAAATAAAAACTACTGAACCTCTTTTACTTTAATTAAAGGTATTAATTTAAATGGAACCACAAGTCAAAATCCTTTAAATGTTAATCTTTTTCAGTTAGTAATTCTGATGCATGTATTTCCATCAGTTCAAGGAGCCTTTATTTTTTATATCAGTCAGTAATGAACCTTATTTGAGTTAATGTGAGATATCAAATAGGTTTGTTTGATAGCTTTACGAAAATGTTTGAGAGGCTTGACAATAATTTTTCATTGGAAAAAATAAATATCTGTTCATTTAAAAAGTCAAAACTATTTTTGATTTTGTTCATAGTATTGATGTAATGATCTTAGGTATATGTGTGTGTTATTGGTTATCGGTATCGGCCGTTAGGAGCTGAAAGTTATCGGTTATCGGTATCGGTTTAAAAAAACAGTTATCGTGCATCCCTAATTACTACTACAGTAACAAACTCCTCAGACTCCTCAGCCAAAGGCGGCTTTTAGTGCATCTCTTATATTCGTACCATCTTCTGCTCCTCGATTCACCCAAACCAAAGACAGGAAGTGTGTCACCGAGAACAAAAACAAGCTTAGACAAGAAGAACCTTTATTCATCCTCCAGATATGTGATGCTGCTACAAACCAGTGGCGTCCCAGTGGAGTGAGGTGGTCTCCAGCATCTACTGGAATAACTGGGTTAGGGTTAGGGTTAACCCTAACTGTTGGGTCACAGTGGGCTCATTGTAGCAGCAGCAGGACCACTGAGCTTTGTTTCTACTCTTTTAATTAAAGAGCTGGGCATCAGAATTCCCTAACAGGCTTAGCTACTGGCAGCCAGAACCAATTGTTCAGTTCAGGATTAGGCCAGTAAATCTTTGTATGACCAACACATACTGGTTTCGTTTGTCAGGGTCCTGGAGCTTTGGCTGCTACTGGCCTAAAACCAGGTGTTTACATGGAACACTGGACTGTTTAAGCTCAGATAGATAGATAGATATAGATATAGATAGATAGATAGATAGATAGATAGATAGATAGATAGATAGATAGATAGATAGATAGATAGATAGATAGATAGATAGATAGATAGATAGGTTCAAAGCCCTCTCTTCTTCCGCTGCATCAGCTGGTGATTTCTGAGCACATAGCCACTGCAGCATCCTACTACCTCCTCCTCCTCCTCCTCCTCCTCCTTCACTCTCTTCTCCTCCCCCACCCTGCCTCAACCCCTTTCCACCTGCTTTTAAATGCACAGCGCTGCCCTACCAGAGCAGTCTATGCATGCAGCACCGGTCCTCTCAGGAGGACGTCCTGGAGCTCCAGGGATGCTGATCAGCCTGAGCAACCCCTTCAGGTTGGAGGAGCCCTACTCTCCTCTGAGTGGTACCGATAATCGATCAAAGACGAGAGGCACCCTGAATCAGGAGGAAGGGAAGGTTGAGGCAGCTGTACTGACGAAAGCATCCAGAGAGTAAATAGGCCACCGGCTACAAGAAACCCTGAAATAGTAACTGAAATCAAGTTAAAAATATGCCTGCATCGTTCTGTTTCATCCCTAAAGACGATCAGCTGTAATCAGAGGCTTGTTCCCGGCAGCAGATAGCTGCTCTCACACCACCGCTTGATCCTGGAGGAGGGAAAACAACCTCCCCGTCCTCCATCCTCCTCCAGCTTTAGTCTCTGGGACTCATGTCTGTTTCGTAACAGTCCAGTCAGCAGCTCCAGCTGGATTAAATCCTCTGCTGAGTTGCTGAAGGTGGTGGAGGGTTTCTGTGAGCTGCGCGGGGATGCGCGGCCCTGCCTCCAACAATAGGCCCGAGCATCATTCAGAGTCACTCTCATGCACACGCGCGTGAGGATGAATAGCTGAATGCTAGTGGGCCTTTGTTGGATCAGTGCGCTCCAGTGCACCTGCATGATTTCGCACTTTAAGAAAAAAAGACTTGATTTCGGTCACGGAGGCGTGTTTTCATTGTTCCCTGCCTCAGATCACTTCCTGGTCCGCTTGTGTCCTCCAGCGGACCGCTGAAGCCCGGAGCGGGTCCGCCTGCCCCCCCACACAGCAACAATGGCTGGTGTTCAGACGCCCTGCTGGGGTCACATGCTTCATTCATCTCCTCCAGGCTCCTCACTGTTACAGCTTTATGTATAAACGCAGCCTCGTGCTGGACTTTTATCAACAGAAAATACAAGAGAACAACTGAATGTTCAAACAAACAAATGACATCATCCTCTGGAGCCACAGAGGGAGACGCGTCGTAAATAAAACAGCGGCTCAGGGCGCACCGCTACTGTTTATTCTGTTTTACTGGAATAAAAAACTCACCAGGTTCAGAACCGTCTCCACGATGTCCCGGTTACTGACCTCCCCCACCTGGATCAGGCCCACCAACACGGCGAATTTCATTTGGATATTCCTGATCGGAACCGCGGGGTTGATCACCCCGGCCGGGAGCACCATGGAGCCGGCTGCGGACACCATCCTCTCCCCGGCGGAGCCGGAACCAGCGCCCGGGGCGACCTGCGGCTGCTGGGCGGGCTGGGGAGGCTGCGGAGGCTGGGAGTCCCGGTCCGCGTCTGGGAGCGAGCAAGCAGAGCCCGGTGCTGCCGAAAGCGGCTTCTCGCTCGACATTTCCCCTCGGAGACAGGGAGGAGAGGAGCGGCCGCCGCTGTCTCACACCTGCTGGACACGCTCGCGCGTCTGCCGGTGCGCAAAAACCATCCACTGCGCAGGAAAAATGAGAAAAAGAGCGGAAACAGCGCAATAAATCCCGTGAATTGGCCCTATCCTCCTGAAAACGTGGAGGGGTTCATAGGGCTGGTGGAAGGATGGAGACCCGCGGTCCTGTCTCTGCGTCTGTCTCCCCCTCTGGTCTCTGGTTGCGGTGCAGGATGCAGTCAGTGCGGCGGAGACAGCGCCATGTTCACGCCCCCTGTCTGTGGGGCCGCGCATGCGCACATCCAGACTGGACGGTGGGTGCTGAAGGGGGGGCAGCATGGAGCACATCTGGGAAACATGACCTCAAATTAATTTCGCCATGACCTGATCATTTTACCTCCATTACGACACATGAACATTCTTTCAGTTTTTATATTGACCAGGATTTTGTTGTAAATCCATCATGTCTCTGTCTCTGTCCCTCTGTCATGTCTCTGTCCCTCTGTCATGTCTCTGTCTCTGTCCCTCCGTCATGTCTCTGTCTCTGTCCCTGTCCCTCTGTCATGTCTCCATCTCTACCCTGTCCCTCGATCATGTGTGTCTCTGTCCCTCCATCATGTCTCTGTCTCTGTCCCTCCATCATGTCTCTGTCTCTGTCTCTGTCCCTCCATCATGTCTCTGTCTCTGTCTCTGTCTCTGTCCCTCCATCATGTCTCTGTCTCTGTCCCTCTCTCATGTCTCTGTCCCTCTGTCATGTCTCTGTCTCTCTGTCCCTCCATCATGTCTCTGTCTCTGTCCCTCAATCATATCTCTGTCCCTCCGTCATGTCTGTCTCTGTCCCTCTGTCATGTCTCTGTCCCTCCGTCATGTCTCTGTCCCTCTGTCATGTCTCTGTCCTTCTGTCCCTCCATCATGTCTCTGCCTCTGTCCCTCAATCATGTCTCTGTCTCTGTCCCTGTGGCATGTCTCTATCTCTGTCCCTCCGTCATGTTTCTGTCTCTGTCTCTCTGTCATGTCTCTGTCTCTGTCTCTCCATCATGTCTCCATCTCTACCCTGTCCCTCCGTTATGTCTGCATCTCTACCCTGTCCCTCCATCATGTCTCTGTCTCTATCCCTCTGTCATGTCTCTGTTTCTGTCTCTCCGTCATGTCTCTGTCTCTGTCTCTCCATCATGTCTCCATCTCTACCCTGTCCCTCCGTTATGTCTGCATCTCCACCCTATCCCTCCGTCATGTCTCTGTCTCTGTCCCTCCATCATGTCTCTGTCTCTGTCCCTCCGCCATGTCTCTGTCTCTGTCCCTCCGTCATGTCTCTGTCTCTGTCCCTCAGTACCGTGTTGCTTTAGTGCAGAGCAGGTCTCTCAAACTCAAATACACAGAGGGACAAAATTTAAAACTTGGACAAAGTTTCAGTCCAACACTGATATTCCTCCAGATCTAACAACGAACTTTTACATTTACATTGAATATGAAATGAGTAAAGCTTAAGACTATACAATATATAACTTAAAATTCCACACGCGCAAAATGGAATATCAAATAAAAGAAAAACGTCAGTGGAATTTAAATTGCATTTTATTTTATTGATTAATTTCAGACATGTCAAAACAATCTTATAAAGTATGACAGTTTTAACAATATCATGAATCTATGTATCTGAAAATAAATAAATGCATGAATCAATATAGATAGACACATGTGTATAACCATACTTTTGATACGTATAGAACCATCCATCCATCCATATCTATACCCGTTTCATCCTTGAAGGGTCACGGGGATCTGCTGGAGTCTATCCCAGCCGTCTACGGGCGAAAGGCAGGGGTCCACCTGGACAGGCCGCCAGTCCATCGCAGCGTATAGAACCTCTTTTAAAATAAATCTAAAGAATAAATGGACCTGTTTCCCCCAAAAAGAAGAAAAGAAAACCAACAAAATAAATTTATACTCAATGTATACACACCTATTTATATACATACACTATATTTGCTCATCCATCCAGATGATCAGAATCAGGTGTTCTAGTCTCTTCCATGTCCACAGGTGTATACATTTCAGGAGCTGGGCTTGGACCCTTAGTTCCAGTGAAAGGAACTCTGAATGCTTCAGCAGACCAAGACATTCTGGACAATTCCATGATCCCAACTTTGTGGGACCAGTTTGGAGCTGGACCCTTCCTCTTGTGGACAAAGCAAGGTCCATAAAGACATGGATGGAAGAGACTGGTGTGGATGAAGTTGACTGGCCTGAACACTGTGTTTTTCAGACATCCTGCTAACAACACATTACAATAATCCAGTCTAGAACTGACAAACGTGTGGATTAATTTTTCAGCATCACCCTGGGAGAGGATGCTCCTAATCTTGGTAATATTTCGGAGATGAAAAAAGGCTGTCTTGTAAACCTGATTAATATGCTGCTTAAATACATATCCTGATCAAAAATGACTCCAAGGTTTTCCACAGCTGTGCTGGAAGCCAGCGTAAACCCAGTTAATCCATTCCTCAGGTGTTTGGGACCAAAGACAATAACCTCTGTTTTATCCGAGTTTAGAAGCAAAAAGTAAGAGGACATCCAGGACTCAATGTCATTAAGGGTGCTTTCACACCTGTCCCGTTTGGAGCAGTTGTCCTGAAACAGGAAGCGTTTCCCCCTAAAGATCGGTTTGCCTAGGAGAGGTGGTCTCGGCTCGCTTCCATTTCAGACTTGGAGTGATGAAAAAAATGGGCCAGGGGACCGAATTTGTTTTTAATATTTAATTTGTCCGGTTTACGTGCCTTTCGTGCGAGGCAGTTCCGGTAGCATGGCATCGCTAGAATCAAATACTAGTTTGATCAAGGACTTATTCAGCAGCGGTTTGACACACGCTGAAATTTCCTGCACGTTGCAGCAGATGAGTATCCTGTAGTGATGGTGAGATGAAGTCTCATGAGGCATCGAACCATTTGAACCGATTGGTTCCAGAAAGAGTTCATTACTAGAAGCTTCATCTGGACATGACACCACCTACTGGACAGGTTTATAATCACAGGCAGCTGGATCTCAACCACAGCTGGTTGTGGCGCATTGAATATTTGTCTGTCATGGCCCTTGGGAATGATTATGAATTACAAAGAACGTATGACCAAATAAATTCTCTACATACATTATCACATATGTGTATAATAAAATATGCCATGGATGTATTCCGTGTGTGTAAAGTTTCCCAGTATGGAAGTATCATATATGGCAGGTTGTGTAATGTTTTTTTTTTTGTTAACTTTAGGAGAATAACATGGGCCTGAACAGGCAGAGGACAGTGAAAGTGCTGGTCAAACTAGGAAGATGGAACTGAATATGTTTGTGTAACTTGAACAATAATGTACAGGACAGGGAAAACTTTAGTCATTTTTATTCAGAAGTAACAGTCTCTCAACAGCTTTTCAGCAATTCCATTTTTTTTTTTGTTTTTACACAACGTCTCTGGTCTTTCACATGGTACAGAAGATGCTGGTGTGCACAAAAATGCAAGTTATATTCTCAAAAAGGAGGTTGTCTGATAATCAAGGTCAAAACTTTTCTATTGTCATTACACATCTGTGCCACTAGATGGCACTGCACCGACATAAACAGTAGGTGTTGTAGTTTTTTTTTTTTTTTTTTTTTTAAACAAACTGAACTGTTAGTATTGCTACCCGAGTTGTTACCCAAACTGCCATGCAGAAAGCCACTTCCGGGTCACGTAAACCGGATATATTAAATAGGGATGTCCCGATCACGTTTTTTGGGTCCCGATCCGATTCCGATCTTTAATTTTGATGATCGGCCGATTCCCGATTTTTCCCGATCCCATTTCACTTTTTTTGAGTGGGCAAACAGAGTTTAATTTCCCATGCATTTTATTTCCTGTGTACATTAATAAATAGGCCTGCATCCAAGATGAGATTGATAGCTTTTATCATCTCATAAAATAAACAATAACTTATTTAAACACTCTTCTTTCTTTCTTTTTTGTTTGGGAGAATTATTATAAAACACATTTAGTTACAGAACAGTGACTGTTCAACAGTCTCAGTACTAAAGAACATAGCACTTCATTTAAATAGCAGCAGGTGAACTTGGCTAGCAGTTTAAGGCAATGAAAACACTAGCAGAAGTCTTTGCAATCAATGAAATCACATCAGAATAAAAAAAATAACATAAAATATTAACTTAACTTCTTTCAAGACCGCTGCACATGTTCGCGCACCTTTGTGTCCTTTGTCGTTCATGTAATGACGGGAACGAGGCTCGAGGTAATTAATGAGCCGGTTAAATGCCTTGTAAATGTGCTGGTCGTCCTCAGTAATACATTCTGCTATTAGCTCTGTGATTTTTCTGTATTTCTCCGAGTCTTTCGGGAGTTTCTTTCTTTTAAAAGTTTCACAGAGCGTTTGCTACCACGGCACCTGACAGAAGGCTGCGGTGATCGGTGCTGCGTGCTTTTTTAAGTGTCTGATTAAATTGGTGGTGTTGTAAACTCTCTTCTTACTTACCCCTCATGATATATCAGCCTTCCACACGTTGCAAGTCACAGTTGAAGCGTCGGTCTTTGTAATTTTATAGTGCTGCCACACTGCTGACATTTTTGCTAAAGTTTAGCCTGACGCCGCCGGTCTTAAAACTTTAAGGTGGATACAAGACAGCGCTGCTGGGAAACCTCATTTCAGTGCAAATTATTAAATGTATATAGTTTAAAAAATATTTTTTTTGTGTAATATGATTACTTTATTAATTTGTGTTAATCAGGATCACTTTTTGAGGAAAAAAATAATGAAAAAAAAGATCGGCGTGTTATAATAAGGGCTGATCGGCCGATCCGATCCACCTTAAATTTTTAAGATCGAAGGCCGATCCCGATCAGGGATCGGGATCGGGACATCCCTAATATTAAATATTAAAAACAAATTCAGTCCTGTGGCCCGTTTTTTAATTTCGTATTTTTGATCCAAGTCTTAAATAGAAATACAAAAAACTAGGCATTTTTTCATAAAACAAATGAAAAACCAAAAAAAAGTACAGCTGCGTATCATCAGCGTAGAAATGAAAGTTTATGCCATGGCTCTGGATAATTTTTCCCAAGGGCAGCATGTATAAAGTGAAAAGGATCGGTCCCAGCACTGAACCCTGTGGGATGCCATAGCAGTCCTTAGTCCGTGTAGAAGAAATGTCATTAACATGGACGAACTGGAACCTATCAGATAAATATGACTTAAACCAGCCTAATGCTGTCCCTTTAATTCCAACAGTGTGCTCCAATCTATGCAGCAAAAGGCCGTGATCAACGGTATCAAAAGCAGCACTGAGGTCCAGCAGAACAAGGACAGAAACTAATCCGTTGTCTGAGGCCATGAGGAGATCGTTGTAGACTCTAATCAGCGCAGTTTCTGTGCTATGATGAGTTCTAAACCCTGACAAAAAGACCTCAAATAGATAATTTCTATGCAGGTGTTCTAACTGGCTAGCAACTATTTTTTCCTAGAATTTTAGAGATAAATGGAAGGTTGGATATTGGTCTTTAGTTTGCCAAAATGTCTGGATTAAGAGATGGTTTCTTGAGCAAAGGTTTAATGACTGCAACTTTAAAAACCTGCGGTACATATCCTAATTGCAGAGATAGGTTAATCTGATCCAAAATTGATATACCAATAGAGGACATAACATCTTTGAGCAGCTGAGTTGGGATGGGATCCAACAGACATGTAGATGGTTTACTTTTACTGATAGTTCAGGTCAACTCAGAAAGGCCCACAGGAGAAAAACAGTCCAGAGTCAAATCAGAAACAGAAGAAATCAACGAAGCTGCAGGGACGTCCACAGCCGTCGACAGTTGGGCCTGGCCAATCTCATCTCTAATTTTGATTATTTTCCCGTTAAAAAAGCTCATAAAGTCTTCACTACTGAGAGTAGCAGGAATGTATGGACCAACAGAGTTGTGACTCTTTGTCAGCCTGGCTACAGTGCTGAACAGAAAACGTGGGTTATGTTTGTTCTCTTCTTTTAACGAAGAATAATAAGATGTTCTAGCTCTGCGTAGGGCTCTTTTGTAGACTAAGCTATCTCTCCAGGTACGATGGGAGTCCGCAGATTTACAGGAGTACCACCTCCTTTCCATTTTACGTGCATTCTGCTTCAGCATGCGAATATGTGAATTATACCAGGGAGCTGAGCTCCTAAGATAAGAAACCCTCTTCCTCAGAGGAGCGACCGCATCCAGGGCTGAATGTAACATATCAGCAGTATTGTTAACGAGGTAATCAATATCTGCGGGAGTAAAATTCAGGTCGTTGCCCTCAGCTATTCTATCATATTCCACCATTGGGCGATGAGAGAGAATGACCTCCTTAAAATTATTCACAGCATCTTCAGAAAGACATCTGCTGTAATGACACGTTTCATTTTCTGTTTTAATGCCACAAATGCTGAACTCGAATGTAACTAAAAAGTGATCCAAGAGAAGAGAATTCAGCGGCGACACTAACAAGTGATGAGTATCTATACCATAGGTGAGGACCAGATCCAGGATATGATTAAAGCAGTGAGTCGGTTCTTTCACTTTTTGTGAGACACCCGACGAATCTAAGAGAGATGTAAAGGCTAATTTAAAGCTGTCACCGTCAACATCCATATGAATGTTAAAGTCACCCACTATGATGACTTTGTCTGAGCTGAGCACTAAACCAGTTAAAAAAATCTGAGAACTCAGACAGAAACTCCAGATAAGCACCAGCAGGTAACCAGTATACTGCCACCAACAAGACTGGCTGTTCTGATTTCCAGCTCGGGATGGTTAGACTAAGACTGAGGCTTTCGAATGTATTATAATTGCTTTTAGGTTTTGTTTTTACTTGCAGGCTGGAGTTGTAGACAGCTGCTACTCCTCCACCTCGACCCATAGTCCGGGGAATATGATAATTATTATAACCTGGTGGCGTAGCCTCATTTAAGCTCACATACTCTCCCTCTTGTAGCCATGTTTCTGATGAGCAGAAGACATCGCAACGAGTCTCAGTAATAAGATCATTGATTATCAGAGACTTAGAGCCAAGAGACCTCACATTCAGTAGTCCACATCTAACTACAAGTTCTCTTGGCTCCAAATGTCTGACAGTTTTTATTTTTATCAGGTTGTTTTGGTAAACGCCAATATCACATCATATGGACGTGATAGTAGACTCTGCAGAAAGTAGACTTTTGGAGGACGGGGAATCGACACCAATTCTATGTTTTTGTTCGGCACCATGTTAACATTAGCAGCTACATGGTTGATTTCTCTATTTTAAGCGGTCGGTCCTGGAAAAGCAGCAGAGAAGCGTGTAAGACTGCAGCTCTGCATCCTGGCCTCCACCCTGGATTGTCAGGGGGAGCGTCTAAGAGAATCGGCCAAATTCCTACACTGTAAGACATTTCAAGCTGGTTCAACTTGCAAATGAAAGTTCACCTGCTGCCTTGAAAACGCAAGGTAACTCAACTTGAGGATAAACTTTGTTTCAACTTAAAAGTTGAAGTTCATCAAGTTGGTATGACTACAATATTCTAGTACTCTCAACATTGTTTTTTAAGTTGTCCAAGTTGATTTAACTTTTAACTACTAGTTGTTTCAACTTTTTACTGTAAGTTAAAACAAAGAATTATTTTAAATTATCAATGGATGAAAACTTAATTTACCTAGTCCAACTAACTCACATGTCTGTATTGTTATTACTCGTAGTTCCAAGTTAAAATAACTTATCAACATTTATACAACTTGCCATTTTGAGTCAAGAGGATTTCACTTTTAAATTAGTTGCAACTTAAATGTATACGTTATCTTGACTGATAATTCCAAGTTTGCTTGTTTTAGTAATAATCACTGAATTCTTGCAGCTTCTCAGAAATATAACATTTATTTGAAAAACCAATGTTATACAGCTTAAACATTAGGTTTTCAAACATGCCTTCACACCCTAAAATAGTGGGGTTGACACTGAACAATCAGGCTCATATAAGACAATCAATGGGTTCATAAAATCCTGAGATGAACAAGAACCATGTTGCACGTTGGTAAATCTTAACCTCTCTTTTACAAAACAGCTGACTTTTAACACATCAGTCTCAGTTATGATAACTGCCAGTGCTGGGGTTGAGAAAGACAGTAAACACTTCCAAAACTTGAAATGAGAATAAGAAAGATGAAAAAAAGGAACATAGTTTGAGGCAATATAGGGGTACTGAGAGCTTTCTAAAACCATACAACAAACTTCCATCTCTAGATAGCAGATCTCTTTAAAACAATACTCAAGTAAAAATGTTTCTTTGTTAAAGGGGTTTGTATGAGGTATTTTAACATAGTCAGTGTAGTACCTGCAGTAGTAGAAGGTGGTTGGTGCATTTACTGCTGCAATATAAATGTACACTATATTTACAATATTTTCACAGCTTTACCCTGGCATCAGACAGCTTTTTCCAACAGGAAATGGCCTTTATATAAGCCAAATATTGCTCTCCCAGAACCAACCAAACTCCACTGGAAAAATGGTAATTTACTCACCGATCACAGGAGTTGCAGATCGGCCACTGCCTCGATCTGTTAGTTTGTTTGCATTATTGCATCCTCTGTGCTTTAAAGGTTAGTCTGCATCCACCAGAGTCACACAGTAACACAATCAAACCAATGGGTTGGCAGCAGAAGACGAAACAAGGGCCGCAACAATATAGTCACTGTTGACCATTTTCTTGATTAATAAGTTAGTTGGTTGGCCAATAAAATGTCAGAAAATGGAGAACAATGTTGATCACTATCACAGTGGAGTAAAGAAGAAACAGAAACATATTCCCATGTAAGACACTGGAATCAGAGAATTTTGACTTTTTTTGTTAAAAAAAAATCCTCAAAAGATGAATTAAATATCAAAAAATATGAGATTAATGACTGTGTTTCCGTTGGAAAAAGCTGCTGGATGGCGAAGAAATGCTGTGAAAATATCAAATATAGACACATACACTGATATTAAGTGGCTAAAATACATGTTGCTGTGCACCCTGTGGTATCTACTGTAGGTAATACAGTATATGACTATCAACAAGTACCACTTAAAATAATCCGAACTATCCCTTTAACATAGTTAGGACCTCACCAAAGATTCTTACACATTTTAACAAACCTACAGTTCAGAACAGCGTGTGTGCACTTGCTTGGTCCATAACTGACTTGTGTGTGTTGTACAAACTACACTTTAAAAACATAAGCAATTTGTAAGAAAGAACAATGTAAAAGTCCCCCAAAAACAGCTTCTTCTCAGTATGAGCTTGAGATGTGCATTAATTTGTGTAAAGGTATTATCTTGGCAGCTTTACCTATATCTGACCTGCACTGTACAAACTATACAGCTGGAAACAAGAAGAACAATCCCAGAGTCCAAAAAACTATGTTTCTTTTTACAAAGAGCTAAAGATGGGCATTCATTTGTTTACAGGCGATATTATGAGCAGTTTATTTCTGAGACATGGATTCTTGCTGAGCACTGGTCTGGTTTAATGCTCATGATGACCCTCTGAAGGAATTCAAAGGAGTACTTCATGTTGCGGGGGGGTACTCGAGGTTAAGGCAGTAGATTGCGCCCATTAACATGGCAAAGCCTGTGGGCAATCTTTGAGGCCTTGAACAATGAACGTCTCCTCTACCACCACAGCCACATTAAAGACTTCCAGGGGAAATGCATCATGGAGAGGGCCTTCGTGTCCAAGAAGCAGTCCGACCTGCATTCCTTTCATTATCACATCGAGGGTTTCTCCATGAGCCTAATGACAAAGACATACACATCTCAACGACATCTCCTGTTTGTAATTTAAAAAAATGTAAAACAATATACAAATTGCTTGAAAAATATGACATTAAGAGGACAATACAAGACAAACAGCAAGGTTTGGTGTTCTGTATAATGCTTTCGAGTTGGGGGGGGGGTGTTGTCCATGTGAATATAGGGGCTGACATGTTGAAGTATGGTGTAGCTTAAACCCCAGTAAGAGTTTTTACACCAATTTCTATAAAAATAAATATTTCTTTGGCAATGGCAATGTCTTAATAAAGCGAGAGAAAAGTGAGGTAGTATAAAAATGTGTTAATATACAGACTTACATCACACATCCTGATTAATCGGAGGAATCCTCTGAAAGAAACTGAGGAAGACCAAGTAGGGCAGCTGCTCTCCTGTTTTGGTTTGTGTCCTCCAGGAAAAAATAAGACAAGAGTTTCAGTGAATCCTAAGCTTGAATCCAAATTTTAGTAAAGATTATTAGCAATGTCTTCTCTAAGCCGTACATACCTCTTTTTGAAGACACTCCAGAATTCCACTCAGAGTCGATTTTCTGTCGATGTGACAGCAGCTTTGTACACTCCCAAAAGACTTGGCACCATGGCATCGAGTCCTTCCAGGAATGACTCCAGCAGGTCTGTAGTGACAATTCTGCGGGAACTCAGCGCTTAGCTGAAACAACATAACAAAACAACAGCGAAAATGACATGAGTGAAGGAAAATCAGAGCAGCATAGCGCTGTAGTGGTAGGAACAAAGAAATCACAAAATATCACTGCAAGAAAGAGAACATGCTTGTTGTCGAAGAAGCATTCAGATAAATCAGTAAAAGTATCAATACTGCACTGCAAGTCAAAAGTCCTACATTCAAAATATTATTTGCGTAAAAGTATGCAAGCATCATCGGCAAATGTAAGGTACTAAAGTAAAAATTATTCATATTGTGTTAAATCTCCCTCCTGTCAATGTTTTACTATTATATCTGATGTCTATGGATTAGTATCACTACCGCATTCAAAATTAAAAACATCTGGAACATACATGGTTTTCACTGGAGAGGAGAGGAAGGGGATGACAAATTGTAATCAAAGTAAAATATGTCGTGAGAAGTAGAGGAGTCAAAGTAAACAATTGTACAAAAAAGAAATACTCCAGTTAAGTACAAGTACCTATAATTTGTACCTAGTAAATGTAACTGAATAAAGTACTGAGTAAATGACTTTCACTTCCACTACGTTTTTGACGACACATAACAAAAATACAGTAATGTATGCATTACTGAGTTGGCAAAGGATTACCTGTCTTTGACAAAACAGTGCAGGCCATCTGTCCATGACTTCAGAGATGAGTGGCTCCTCACCAATGATCTCCTGTCCTCGGTGAGAATGTTGCAATCATCAGTTCATCCAGGAGTTGTAAATCTGGATCTCTCTACTGCACTTCTAGAAGCATTGTCTCACGATCCTTCTCTGATTTAACAGCAGTCTGTCCATCAGGTGGCTCTGGCAGGTAGTGGATCTCTCCCTTTTTTGAACTTCTTGACTGGCTTGCAGCGTCCCTCTCCTCTTTTCTTTTATTTACAAGAACTTCAGGCATCCAGCTGCCATCATTTCTCTGATGGTAGTTGAGAATGTACACAAATCACAGCATAACTTAGTCACAATTTTTTTACCTTCTTTCACATGTTCTTTCAAATGACTTTTAAGTTCAGCTGAGTTGAAATGTGCTCAAACAGTCCTCATAAATACAGACAGGTCCTGAGGTCTCGATGATGTCTGTGACGCTCTTTGTAATGTTGAATTATTCTCCTTGCCACTTGGGGGTGAACGCACCAAAACGTACATTTCCACTTCATGAACTGGACATGCTTGTTGACACCTGAAAATAAAAACGAATGCATGTTTAGGTTAAAGACAATGTGTTACAAAAATAAACACCAAATAATTATACATTTATTTTTCAAGTTGTTTAAATTATTACTCCTTTAAAATGCATACTACCTGCTACTATATTTACTGCACAACCCTTCCTAACCTATGTCTTTGAAAAGTCTAAATGTTTAAATAAATAACTATGTACAAAAGGCCCAATTATGTTTGTAATGTTTATGAGAGAACTGTTCGGTTAGCACTCAGAATTCCCACACTTTGGTGGTCAGTGAAGTACTCACCAGACGAGCTTTCCGGTGAACAGTAAATAGTCAGGCTGGAGAGAGAGAAACGCGGTGAGACGCAAGCTAATCAAGTGTGCCAACTCCCAACCTGCCGACAGACTGTTAATGTGCTCAGAAGGTGTGCGTTTGTGACTCAAGTAAGTTCTGTAACTTTGTGACTGTCTTAACCTGTATATTGAATGTTGATATGACTGTATGTTCGAAGTTAGCAGTCGAACTTTCTGATAGCTTCTCAGCTCGTTAATTAACATGACCCAAGGTATTATTTCTTTGCATGTGGTTATGCTGACACACATATGAGTATTGTGGGTTTTCAGTTGTATTTCCATGTATATATATTAGTTAAATGAGGGGGAGTGGAGTTATATGTATCTAGCTGCTTAAGGCTGTATAGAGGCTTTATAAGATTAATGCATGTATTTGGTACATGTAGATTTTTAGTTGTATTTAGTCTTTCCTTTCTCTCATTGTGCAGAGACCACACACACCCATACCCACATAAATACCGACCGGATGACTCCCTCCCATGTATGTAACCAGGGTACATGTTAATGCTGAGGATTTATTGTTCAATACACCGAGTGAAAGAGTTGCCTCTGTCTCCTCATTGCCTCCATCGTGGGATTAGCTCATACTGACTCCACCGTATACCTCCTGAATATCCTCCTGGCTTTAAAGTGGTGTTCTGGCCGACACTCCAGGGTAGTGATAGTGACAAAACACGTTCCAGCGCCTTACAGTTCACCGATCAGACTTATCTCTCCAACATTAAATGGTCCTTCGAGCCGGATGAGAGCTGTTTCTACCCAGTAAAGATGGATGATATTCAAGATTTTACAGCCCTTGGTGCAAGACCCCGGCGCCATGTTCGTCCACCCCTCCGCTACGAGGATTATGAAGTCGACCTCCCAAGACCCAATACACACAGCCATGGGGCTAGAGAGGCAAGTCCGCCGTTAGCAGGTGCTAACTATTCCCCTCACCATCTCATATATGGGCAAAATGCTGAGTGGCCACAGGACTATGCAACACCAGGCCGCAGTACATACTACCAATCAGATCACGTCACGCCCCTAACAGCTGAGTTAGAGAGCATCCAGCACGAAAGGCTTCTGCTTCAACAGTCCCAACAGCACATGGCAGCAGGATTAGCTGACCTGCAGGTACTTCGTGCAGACATGCTGGAGCTGATGGACCGTGCCCATAGCCTACAGCTACCCCCACCACCAGAGGGCGTCAAAGGCCACAATGAGCCATGCCTCATAAATGAAGAAGAGGACTGGCCTCCACCCCCTCCTTGGCCAGCTGACATCAAGGAGGAACCAGTCTCAAGCCACAGCCCTGTATTAGAGCGACTTGAGGCAATGATGAACGAGATTCAGATCCTGAAAAGAGACTCTTTAGCTGCCCAGCAGAGGCACACAACAAACCCGGAATATGGGTTTAAGCCACGGCCAACATTTGCTTCATCTCAGCTGAAGACCACATCTACACCATGTGAATCGCCAGTTCATCTTCCTACATTACATCCACAGCCAGAGGTGCAAATCCCCCCTTCCTCATCCTCTCACCATGTAATGGGACAAACATTAGGCCAGAGATCCTTCCCTCCAATAACAGCTCCAGAGATCACCTATAGGGGGCCTCGTCCAAGCATCCCAAACCTCACACGGCGAGACCCAGGGGAGTTTGCCCGCCTTAAAATTGCCCTAGGAAATCTCCTGCCTGCAGACAGTACAGAGCTATTCAAATACCAAATCCTGCTAGATCATCTACACCTAGAGGAGGCCAAACTAATTGCTGATACATACCTCCATTCCCTCACCCCATTTACGGACACCATGAATGCCCTCAGCGACAGACTTGGCCAGCCTCATCAGCTAGCCCTAAAGAGAATCGCCACCGTCATGGACTCACCTGATATTCGCAGAGGAGATGTAGCTGCATTTGATAAGTTTGCCCTCCAGGTCCAGTCACTCGTGGGCATGTTAAAGACTCTGGGTCCTGAAGGTGAAGTTGAGCTGCAGTGTGGGTCCCATGTGGCTCGACTATTGAGTAAACTCCCTCCAGATCTACGTGCTGAGTTTCGCAGGTGCATGTACACTCGCTCCGGTAAGACCTACACCCTAAATGACCTAGCCACCTGGTTAAAGTACGAGTGCTGGTGCCAAGACTTTGATGGTCAGCTAACCCCCAGGGGTATAAAGGAGAGGCCTGAAATTAGACCAACCAGGCGCTCCACCACAGTGCTACATGGTGTGGATAGTACGCTCAAGTCCATGAATAGTTCTCCGAATAAAGCTAAGCAGCAGCCTTACTGTGCTTTCTGTGATAACCGAGCTCACCACCTCAGCCAATGTTCAGCCATCACCAAGCTTAACAAAGACCAGCTAACTGACTGGATAAAGACTAATAAGAGGTGCTGGCGCTGTGCGCGATCTCACCAAGCAGCTCAGTGTAATCTCAAGAAACCATGTAACTTGTGTCAAGGCCGTCACCTCCAGGTTCTCCATGATGTGAACTACAGGACCCTAAAGGATCCTCGGTTAGCCACCGAGCCGCAAGGAACAGGTGAGAAGCCTACTGGCGTTCTGTACCTGGACCGACCAACAGAGAGTGGTCGGGTCCTGCTGAAGGTTGTTCCAGTCATCCTCCATTATAACGGCAGGACACTAGACACTTATGCTGTATTAGATGATGGGTCAGAGAGAACCATGCTCCTGCCCACTGCTGCCCACAAGCTTGAACTTCAAGGCACCCCGGAGACGCTTCCTCTACGCACCATAAGGCAAGACGTGCAAACCCTCCAAGGCGCCTGTGTCTCCTTTGTCATCTCCCCTAAGGCAAAGCCAAGGTTAAAGTATAGAGTAAATAAAGCCTTCACCGCAGCCCGTATTGATCTGGCGGACCATACCTACCTGGTGGAGTCACTTCAGAGGAAATATAAGCGCCTCAGAGGCCTACCACTACAATCGTTCAGGAAAGTGAAACCTCTGCTACTGATCGGCAGCGATCACCCACAGCTTCTCACTCCAACTGAGCCGGTTCGCCTCGGTCCTTCAGGAGGTCCAGCTGCAATACGGACCAGGTTAGGGTGGACATTGCAGGGCCCCTCCAGTCTCGTCGGTTTGCCTTCACAGCCTCAACAATGTCTATTTACCACAACGATCTCCCCCCAAGTGAGTGAACTAATGAGACATGTGGAGAAGCTCTGGCAGACAGATGTTATCCCAGTTCGGGAGAAGAGGGTAGTGACTCGCTCAAGAGAAGATAGCCAAGCTGTTGACCTGCTCGAGACGAAAACAGTTCGCATAGAGGTGGAAGGTATACACCGCTATGCCACACCCCTACTCCGACGTAGAGATATGCCATCTCTTCAGGCTAGCCCTGAGGCTGTTATGCCTAGTTTGAGAAGTGTAGAGAGAAGGCTCCAGAGAGATTCGGAACGTGCTAGAGTATACTGTGCCGAGATAGAGAAGTTGGTCCAGGCTGGTTCTGTGGTCGAGTTAACTCCGTCAGAGGTAAGACAAGCTACTGAGTCCTGGTACATTCCGCACCACCTAGTCAGTCATAATGGCAAGCATCGTCTTGTATTTAACTGTTCATTCCAGCATCAGGGCCAAACATTAAATGAGCATCTACTGCCTGGTCCAACCTTGGGGGCATCTCTCCTCGGTGTCCTCCTTAGATTCCGAGAGCAGGCAGTAGCAATTAGTGGAGACATTAAGAGCATGTTCCACCAGATCCGTCTTTCTCCCTGAAGACCGCCCTCTCCTGCGATTTGTGTGGCGTGACCTGCACCCCAGCAAACCTGTTTGCATCTATGAATGGCAGGTTTTGCCTTTCGGTACAACTTGCAGCCCATGCTGTGCAACCTTTGCTCTGCAGCGTCTCACAAGGGACTGCAGTCAGGCTGACGAACAGCTACGCCAATCTGTGGAAAGGTGCTTTTATGTTGATAACTGCCTCCAGAGTCTATCAACCCCAGAAGAAGCCCGGAATCTGGTGGACAAGCTAATAGCCCTCCTGTCACCTGCAGGATTTGTCCTTCGCCAGTGGGCTAGTAATGAGCCAAGTGTTATTAGCCACCTACCTGAAGAGCTCAGATCTAACAGTGCTGAACTTTGGCTTGCCCAAGATAAAGCAGACACTTCTGAGCCAACTCTAGGCCTTAGCTGGCACTGCCCCACTGACACTTTAGGGTACAAACACCGTCCAGTTAGTTATGGTGAACCCACTATGCGAAATATCTATAAGGTGCTTGCGAGTCAGTACGACCCCTTAGGCTTTATTCTGCCTTACACTACTAGGGCTAAGATGCTGGTGAGGCATCTCTGGAACCAGCATAGAGGTTGGGATGACCCCCAGCTACCCCCAGAATTACTCCATCAGTGGAGAACCTGGGAGGAAGAGTTGCAGTTCCTCCCTCAAGTCCATTTATCTCGCCCGTATACACCAAAGTATACCACTGTCCCCATTAGAGAGCGAGAGATCCACATATTCTGTGATGCATCAGAACAGGCCTATGGTGCAGTGGCCTATATGAGGATAGTAGCATTTGATGGCAGCTCACACCTGGCATTCCTGATGGCTCGTTCCCGGGTTGCTCCTAAGCGCATGCTGTCTATGCCCCGACTGGAACTGTGTGCCGCTCTCACTGGAGCTCAGCTCTCCAGTCTCATTGGAAATGAGCTCACCCTAGATATTAAGGGGACAGTGCTGTGGTCTGACTCTACTACAGTACTTACCTGGCTAAGTTCCGAGTCGTGCCGGTTTAAAGTGTTTGTAGGCACCCGCGTAGCCGAGATCCAGGAGCTGACCCACCTTCACACCTGGCGTTATGTCTGTTCAGCTCAGAATCCTGCTGATGACATAACACGAGGAAAGTCACTTCAAGAGCTGACAAAACCTAACAGATGGAGTCAAGGGCCCTCTTTCCTGCTCCTGGACCCAAACCAGTGGCCTGTAGATCCGACCTGTGCCCAGAAGGAGCACCTAGATATTACAGAGCTTCGTAAAGAAGCCTTTTGTGGTGTTTCCACTGTGGCAGATGCAGTCACTCCAGGTTACACAGAATATGACACCTGGACGCAGTTATTGGAAGTTACCATCCAGCAACTGCATAGGGCCACGAGAGATAGACCATCCTCTGCTGAAGACTACCGTCAAGCAGAGACCCTTGTGCTAAGAAGGGCACAGCAGGATAGCTTTACGGAAGAGTATCGCCTGCTTAAAGCTGGTAAACCTATCCATCGCAGCAGTCGCCTCTTAGTTTTATCTCCAGAGTTTGACCAGGTTAGTGAGGTCATTCGCGTTGGTGGTCGTCTTCGTCGCTCTGTAGACTTAGCTTACAGCAGTCTTCACCCTGTAGTTTTAGACCCAGCGCATCCAGTCACCCGTCTGCTCATACAGGACTATGACAGCCGTCTGCAGCATCCAGGACCTGAGAGAGTCTTTGCAGAGCTCCGCCGTGTCTATTGGATATTAAGAGGGCGGGAAGCGGTTCGCCGTTTCCAGAGAACCTGCCCTGAGTGTTGTCGGTGGAGATCCCAGCCTAAAGTCCCCAAGATGGCAGATTTGCCAGTTGCCCGGCTCCGCCTTTTTAAGCCTGCCTTTTATTCTACAGGCATGGACTGCTTTGGGCCCTTTGAGGTCAAGATAGGGCGCCGTAGAGAGAAAAGGTGGGGCATAATCTTCAAGTGCCTTACTATCAGAGCTGTCCACCTTGATGTGCTGACCTCTATGGATACCGACTCTTTCTTGATGGCACTCCGGAGGTTCATCGCCCGAAGAGGAACTCCCGCTGAGCTCTACTCAGATCAGGGTACCAACTTCCGGGGTGGAGAGGGAGAAATACAGGATGCCTTCGCATCAATGAGCTCAGACCTGCAGAGGCTCCTGGCTCCACAGAAGATCCTCTTTCATTTCAACCCTCCAGCAGCTCCTCATTTTGGGGGGGCATGGGAACGGGAAATCCGATCAGTAAAATCGGCCCTCTACACCACAGTTGGAGCCCAAGTCCTGCAAGAAGAAGTTCTCCGCACTGTCCTAGTGGAGGTGGAGAGCATTCTTAACTCCAAACCTCTAGGCTACGTCCCTTCCGATGTCAGTGATCCTGACCCTGTGACTCCAAATTGTCTTTTGATGGGGCGGCTGGACGGATCACTGCCCCAAGTGGTCTACCCCAAAGAGGAGTTATTGAGTCGCCGGAGGTGGAGGCATTCTCAGGTGCTTGCCGACCACTTCTGGTCTCGCTTCATCCGGTTGTACCTACCTGGCCTTCAACTCCGCCAGAAGTGGAGGTCCTCCTCTTCAGCTGATGTCACGGAGGGTTCTGTGGCGATGATCGTGGACCCTCAGCTGCCTCGTGCCTCTTGGCTTGTGGGCTCCATCTCCAAGGTACACCCTAGTCCCGATGGACACGTCAGGTCTGCTGACGTCAAGGTAAAGGGCAGGACATTTACACGGCCAGTGGCTAAACTGGTGATCCTGCCAGCCCTCCCAGCTGAAGATGGACAGTCAACTTAAGTCATCATCTGAGAGATGGTTTATTTTATAGCCTTTTGTTGTGAGCAAATGTACTACATACATTTGGGGGCGGCTGTACAAAAGGCCCAATTATGTTTGTAATGTTTATGAGAGAACTGTTCGGTTAGCACTCAGAATTCCCACACTCTTGGTGGTCAGTGAAGTACTCACCAGACGAGCTTTCCGGTGAACAGTAAATAGTCAGGCTGGAGAGAAACGCGGTGAGACGCAGCTAATCAAGTGTGCCAACTCCAACCTGCCGATAGACTGTTAATGTGCTCAGAAGGTGTGCGTTTGTGACTCAAGTAAGTTCTGTAACTTTGTGACTGTCTTAACCTGTATATTGAATGTTGATATGACTGTATGTTCGAAGTTAGCAGTCGAACTTTCTGATAGCTTCTCAGCTCGTTAATTAACATGACCCAAGGTATTATTTCTTTGCATGTGGTTATGCTGACACACATATGAGTATTGTGGGTTTCAGTTGTATTTCATGTATATATATTAGTTAAATGAGGGAGTGGAGTTATATGTATCTAGCTGCTTAAGGCTGTATAGAGGCTTTATAAGATTAATGCATGTATTTGGTACATGTAGATTTTTAGTTGTATTTAGTCTTTCCTTTCTCTCATTGTGCAGAGACCACACACACCCATACCCACATAAATACCGACCGGATGACTCCCTCCCATGTATGTAACCAGGGTACATGTTAATGCTGAGGATTTATTGTTCAATACACCGAGTGAAAGAGTTGCCTCTGTCTCCTCATTGCCTCCATCGTGGGATTAGCTCATACTGACTCCACCGTATACCTCCTGAATATCCTCCTGGCTTTAAAGTGGTGTTCTGGCCGACACTCCAGGGTAGTGATAGTGACAAAACACGTTCCAGCGCCTTACAGTTCACCGATCAGACTTATCTCTCCAACAAACTATAAATAATGACATGCTGATTGAGCTAGAAGACTCGTCTGCTTCTTTTAAATCTTGAAATCATGAGGCTTCTCTGAGCTTTCCAAAGTGCTGTCTATCTAAAATCAAATCAGTAAATGAAATCATATTCCTGACATCAAAATACAGTGCAAGGTTATATAAAAAATACCAGAGGTGAAACAAGTTGACTGCGGAGGGTGTGGTCACAACTTGTTCAACAGGTGTTTTAAAAATTCCTTGTAGCTTTCTTTCTCTCTTGCACTGGACTGTTGTAATTCTATAATTTAATTTTTTTATTAGGGCTGTCGAACACTTAAAAAAATTATCTTGTTTAATCGCAATACTACTCTGATTAATCACGATTAATTGCAGTTAAAATACTACTAATATTACTTGAATTTTCTTCTATTCTGTCTTACATAGGATTGAAGGATGCAATACTATACAATACCATCCATCCATTTTCTATACCCGTTTCATCCTTGAAGGGTCACGTGGATCTGCTGGAGCCTATACCAGCCGTCTATGGGCGAAAGGCAGGGGTCCACCTGGACAGGTCGCCAGTCCATCGCAGGGCCACACATACAGACAGACAACCTTTCACACTCACACTCACTCCTACGGGCAATTTAGAATTATCAATTAACCTAACATGCATGTCTTTGGACTGTGGGAGAAAGCCGGAGTACCCGGAGGAAACCCACGCAAGCACAGGGAGAACATGCAAACTCCACACAGAAAGGCCCCGAGGTTCAATCCAGGACCCCCCCCGCCAAGGTTCGAACCAGGAACCTTCTAGCTGTGAGGCAGCAGTGCTAACCACTAAGCCACCGTGCTGCTATACAATACAATGAACCATTATAATTTAAAGATGCAATTTTACAGGTTTTGAAAAATAATAACACATCATAGTTGTTTATTTTTTGACATTAGCTCTACATTTTGATCAGTGTATTAAATAAATGCCTATGTCTGTCTGCACACCTCAACTTCCCCATCCCACCCTGATTCAAAACGGGACACGCTATTTAATCATCAAATTTAAGCGGACGGGTGACAACTCCAGTGGAGACACAGACCACAGACTGCATACACAGACAGACTCTACCTGAGTCACGTGACGCAACATTATGCAGCCTATATGCAAATGAGCCATGTGCTTTTTACGCAAAATACCCATGCAAGCTGCCTCAGAGCCTGCAACTTATTTCAGTTTAATTTTCATTCATTGTAACGATAGCGGATGTTTATATCTCCCTTCACAGAATTAATTTAATGTTACATCCTCCCTCATTCTATTTTTATCGGCCGGGACAACGGGTGGTCCTTAAACTGGAGTCTGTGCTCCACAACAGCATTTTTTTCCGATTGATTTCAGGATTTTCTGAATCAGTATTCAACAGGGGAAACATTTATTGCAATACACTGATGAAAATAGTTTTTTTGTATCCAGCCCTGGAATGTGCTGACGTTATAAACGCAAGGAGCGAGCAAAGCCATTGAATGTCAATCTTCCAGCCACAGTATTGCTTATTTTGCCCTTGACTTAGCTGTCTAACCAGCTAGCTTTACTAAGCTAATGCTAATGGCCGCTAGCAAACCATCGTAGTTAGTTCAGCGGCCCAAAAATGGAAAAACAAATATTGCGGACACGTTTAAAACTAACCTTGAGTTCTTGTATTTTCACAGTTTTTTTTGCATCTATCAAAAGCATGGCTGATTAACGTTAAGAGAGTCCACCATGAGTCATGTACGAAATTTTTAAGCTAACATCAAGGCCAAGTATAAGCCTTTCCAGGCTATCAATAAGCAGGACGTCAGGTTAACACACATTGTTAACTCTACTGAAGTTACGGCATCCAAAATTAAGAAAGACAACTAAACATTTTAATATAACATTAATTTAAACTTACCTCCTGGCGCTGCCTCACAGCAGAAATAAAATCCACAACGTAACGTTCCCCTCTCCTCCGTGCACACAGTCGGTTAACTTGTATTGCTCCGCCTCATTTGAAAGGCCGTTACACTGACACAGACTCCCTCCGCCGGTGACAGTCCTTTCTCATTCACCTCAAAGTGACCCTATTTTATTAGAGATTCAAACATGTGACTTGTCTTCCGGATATAACAACAATTATGTCCATGCTTCAACCATACAATCACTTTAAAGGAAAATTTATTTCAAATTCAAATATGGCCACACCCCCCCTTTTTCCCCTCTAGCTCATACCCCCTTCTCCCGCCGTTTTTCTTGTCTGTCTTTTTTCTATGGATAACTTACAAAGGCAAGTTAAGTCAATTTGGACGGAACTTACAAAAATTTGAAATAGTCAAGACAATGAATAAATGTAAGTTTAACTTTCGAAAACTAGAACAGCCGAGTTCAAAATTCAAAACTTCTCAGAGCTATTTGAGTTAAAGAGAAACAGTTAGTGAAGATAACTAAATGGGGCTGCGATGTTTTACAGTGTAGAAATAATAGCTGCACCATCCTGGGTGGGATGAATGCCGTCTCTTCCAATCAGACCAGGCTTGCCCCAAAAATCTGGCCAATTGTCAGTAAAGGTGTTGTATTAAAATAGGGTCAGGTCACTATGGCCTGTTTCTCAGTATTATTGTTATTTAATGTAGAATATGTAATCCAATGTGGGGTATTGCTCAGGCGCCATGGTGTGATTTTTTTGAGACACTAACTGTTAGTGTCGGGGGAATTTAGCTCAAGGCTCAACGTATTGATAAACAAGTGTTTAAAAATGACTGCATGTCCTTGATTCATTGTCTTGTGCTGACAACGGCTGTTGGTGCCATAGGGGATCTGTAGGGGCTTGATCAGGCTCGCAGTCAGAGGATGTATTAATCCACAATTTGACAGAGGGCTAGGCAGGCTCAGGATCTGAAGTCAGGCTTGATTCAGTACACAGAAGAAGTCATGAAAGGTACGAATCTGTGGAGGGCCAGGTAGGCTCAGAGCTGAAAGAAGAGAATGTGATCAGGACAGCAGGCTCAGGAACATTTGGAAATGGAAACACTTAGAAAACACAGACATTCTGGCAACTGGGGAACGTCAGATAGGAGTTTGAGTACACAGAGGAAACTTTGGCTGGCATGCAGCCTGTGAGAAATTTGACTGATACCTTAGTGGACTGGTAACTGACCATAAACCACTGGTGGCCCTCGTTAATGGTCACAGTCTGGATAATGTACCTTCATGGTGTCAGTGCCTTCTCATGAGGCATAGGAAGAAAAACATTTAAAAAGAAAAGTTGTGTTTACATTTAAGTTGAAAATATTGATTTGTGTTGACACTGATGTTGATATTATTATGTGACTAAAACAGCAGTACTTTTATTTAAGTGTCTCTGTGATGTGAGAAAGAGAGCAGTATAACCAGTATAAATGGGGGCTGTCAAAATAGTTTGCTAAAAGTTCCTTACAGATAGTAACACAAAAAGAAAGAGGGAATGTCATCGACAGTAATCAGATTCACCTGATTACATACTGTGATACTTACGCCGACACCTAAGTACCTGGTAGCAGGAAGGTGTGTGTGTTGTTGGTGTGCTGCTAAAGCATAAAAGTCTCTTCAAGCCATCTGAATGACTCCTTCTCCATCATGTACAGATGATGGGTTTATGGGTGAATGAGAGAAAGACCAGATTATTATCCGCCTTGCCAAGAGCAGGTCATACAGAGGAGCCATATTTGTTTTATTTTCATAAAACACATCCAAGGTTTCATTTTTTTCTGCAATAAAATATTACTTCTTGAATTGAGTCTTGAATTGATCAAGCTCCAACATATCTTGAAGACCTCATACATAGTTTCATACTTGTCATGTATTGAGTTGTAGGGAGGAGCCAAAGGCAGGAGGATACAGCTCACATTTAACATTTAGATTTAGATTTAGATTTAATATTTAGATTTAGATTTGACATTTAGATTTAGATTTAACATTTAGAATTAACATTTAACATTTAGATTTAGATTTAATATTCAGATTTAGATTTGACATTTAGATTTAGATTTGACATTTAGAATTAACATTTAACATTTAGATTTAGATTTGACATTAGATTTAACATTTAGATTTAACATTTAGATTTAGATTTAGATTTAGATTTAGCATTTAGATTTAGATTTAATATTTAAATTTAACATTTGACATTTAGATTAAGATTTAACATTTAGATTTACCATTTAACATTTAGATTTGGATTTAACATTTAGATTTAGATTTAACATTTAGATTTAGATTTAAATCTCTCTCTCTCTCTCTCTCTCTCTCTCTCTCTCTCTCTATATATATATATATATATATATATATATATATATATATATATATATATATATATACATATTTGTGTTATTGTTTCCTGTATTGTTTTTATGTAAAGCACTTTGAGCTGCTCCTGTTTGCATGAAAAAGTGCTCTATAAATAAAGTCTGATTGATTGATTGATAATATTTAGATTTAACATTTAACGACTCCTCCACCTGTACACCAGGTGGTGGTGTTGGTTGTTTTTGGTTTCTTTCTGTTGCAGGTGGAGAGTCGTCAGCCTGAGGAGACACACCTGGGCTCAAGGGTTCTCCATTAAGAAGGCCAGTTCCAGACTGTTGCAGCTGGGCTAGGAGCAGGCTGAGGCTCTGCTGTTGGGTTGTGGGCCCAGTCGACTGGACTGTGACTGGCAGAGTGTTTTTGGCCAGGAGTTTTGTTTTGTTTTGTTTGGGTTGTGGTGTTCCGACTGTTGCCAATAAATATAGATTTGGTACGACTGCCTTTGTCCTGCCTCCCTCATTTTTGTCACAGCCTTCGAGCCGGGTGGTGACAATTGGGGGCTTGTCCAGGAAACAGGAAAACACTGTTGACCCTGGTTTCTCTGCTTGTTTTTTTTGTCATGAGTGGGGGCAGTGTTTTTGTGTATGGTATCAGGTCGTGACTACCTAGTGAGGTGCGTCTGTAAGAACCTGCGCCGGTGGTTTGGGGTTTGGCTGTGCACTGCAGGTTTGGGTCTCACAGCTGAGGTGAATTGCTGCTTCTCTGTCCCTGGTAGGTCTAAGAGCGGGTTCCCTAGGGATTCGCTGGGGAATTTGGTAGAGGGGTGGTGTTAGTGGCTGGAGCAGTTGGCTCGGGGGCACGGCCGAGGCTGCAGGTGAGTCGCCACGATCGTGGTTGCTTTTCCGGGCTTGCGGTATCTAGTGCGTAAGTACCCGCCACAATACGCAGCTTGAAGACCAGGGAGGAGATTAGTTAGTTTGGGTTAGGCAGTTAGCGGGACAGAGTGGTGGAGATGTTTTCGGCTGTGGGATCTCGCTGATAGGTTTGGGTGCATTTTGGCTGTTTTGCTGTCGGGGCTTTGGTTAAGCGGAGCAGTAATGGACCTGGTTGAAGAATTTGTGGAAACTCCTTCGGAAGGGTTATTGGAGCGGTGTACACGCGACCAGTTGGTGAAAATAGCTGAACATTTTGATTTGGAAGTTGGTGACAAGCGTCTGAAGGACAATATTAAGAATATAATTAAGGCGAACCTGTTTGTACAGGGTGTTCTCCAGCAGCCCCGTTCTGTAGCGTCTGCTGGAGCTGCTGCTGGCCCCGTTGATCCGGGTATTGGTGGTTTAACGTTCGAGCAGCGTGAGAGGCTATTACTGCTAGAGATTAAGAGATTGGAGCTGGAAGAGCACCAGTCAAGGATGGACAGAGACTCGGCACCGCAGCGGCTTCCTGGTGGAGGTCTTGGTTTTGACGTACGGTCTAATTTGCGTTTGGTACCCCAGTTTTGTGAGCGGGACCCAGACACATTTTTTTCATTGTTTGAGCGGGTGGCGGTGACTAGGGCTGGTCTGATCAGGAGAGGACCTTACTCCTGCAGTGCGTGCTAACAGGTAAAGCGCAGGAGGCATATTCCACGCTCACCGTGGATGATAGTAAGGTCTATGCCACGGTTAAAAAGGCTGTGTTGGATGCCTACGAGCTCGTGCCTGAAGCTTACCGGCAGCGGTTTCAGTCATGGGGAAGGCTGGCCGGTCAGACATATATGGAGTTTGGTAGAGATCTGTCTACTCATTTTCATCGTTGGTGTGCGTCCCTCGGGGTTGCTGATTTTAAGTCATTGTGCGATTTGATTATTTTGGAGCAGTTTAAGAACTCTCTTCTGACTCGGATTTCACTATATATCGTGGAGCATAAAGCGAAGTCAGTTACTGATGCGGCTGCATTGGCTGATGAGTATGTATTGACGCACCGGGACTTTGCAGTCCGTGGTGATGCGGGTTACCAGGGGGGCAGCGGTAAATGGCGACCCGGTGACCGACAAGAGTTGGTCGGCACGCACTATCCCAGGTCGGATGGACCGGCTCGTACATCGTATGTTCCCGGTAAGGTGTGTAACTATTGTAGGGGCAGAGGGCATTGGAAGGCTGAATGTCCTGTTAAGGCTGGAGCTCGGAGTGGCTCTACTGGTCCGGTTATGCCAATTGCTTTGGCCGCCTCAGTGAAGGCTCATAAGTGTGTCATGTCACCTTGTCGTGGGTTTCAATCCTCCATGGTTACACCCAGCCCGGCTAGTTGCATTTCTCCTTTAGCGGGTGGCTCTGTGCCCTCAGCTTCTCGTCGTTTATGTCTGTTAATCACGTATCTCTGGTTGAGAGTGTCATTCAGGTACCAGTTAGAATCTTGAGGGATACTGCTCAGTCCTTTATTGTGGATACAGTACTTCCTTTTTCTGGTACTAGTCACGCTGGGAACCGTATTCTGATGCGGGATATGGGTTTAAATATGTTGCCTGTTCCCGTGCATAAGCTACGTTTGGTCTGTGTCCTGGTTCGAGGAGATGTGGAGATGGGGGTGCGTCCCGCGCTGCCGATTCCTGGTGTTGACATCATTCTAGGAAACATCCTGGCTGGTGACCGTGTGTGGGCTGATCCCCAGACTACTGTGGTAACTTTGCCTCCGTCTGTTTCAGTGTTGCCTGGTGAGAGGGAACAACGAGGTCCTGAGGTTTTTGCGGCCGGTGCTGTGACTCACGCTATGCATCGTACAGATACGGAGCATCAGGCACAGTGTGAAGTGGATGAGGAGGTGTCTGACTGTGTGTCCCCGCCTGACTCTCTTTTGTCTCTTACCCACAGTGAGTGGGCGGCAGAGCAACGGGCTGATGTGTCATTAAGCGACCTGTTTGGTAAAGTGTTGTCAGCGGATGACGAGAGAAGTGCTGCTAGTGGCTATATTCTGCAGGATCAGGTACTGGTGAGGAAATGGTGGTGCCATGGGGCCCATGTTATTGGGAAACCGGTTTTCCAAGTTGTGGTTCCGGTTAAGTTTCGGGAGGAGGTGCTGAGATCCTCGCATGATCAGTCTGGACACATGGGGGTGCGTAAGACATACAAATATATCCTGAAGTATTTCTTTTGGCCTCGTCTGAGGAGAGATGTTGCTAGGTATGTTCGGACCTGTCACACTTGTCAGTTAACGGGTAAGCCGAATCAGTCTATTGCCCCGGCCCCTCTGTTTCCTATTCCGGCTATTGCTCATCCGTTTGAACATCTTGTTATAGACTGTGTTGGGCCGTTGCCACGATCAAAGTCTGGTAGTGTCTATCTGCTGACTATTATGTGTCGGAGCACTCAGAGCACTGCTGCGTATCCCCTGCGTACGATCACCACCAAGTCGGTCGTTAGTCCTTTCCCAGTTCATTTCGATATTTGGTATTCCGAAGACTATCCAGAGCGACCAGGGCTCGAACTTCTCATCGCGCATGTTGGCGCAGGTCCTTGGACAGCTTGGGGTGAGGCATAACCAGTCCTCTGCATATCATGCTCAGAGTCAGGGGGTGTTGGAGAGATTCCACCAGACCCTCAAGTCATTGCTCCGCGGTTACTGTGTAGAGCTGGGTCAGGATTGGGAAGAGGGTTTACCGTGGCTGTTGTTGGCAGCCAGGGAGGTGGCACTGGTTTCAGTCCCAATGATTTGGTGTTTGGGCATACAGTTCATGGGCCATTAGCGCTTTTACATGATCAGGTAGCGCAGGCCGAACCCCCTGTGAATATCCTTGATTATGTAAAAGGATTTCGCCATCGTTTGTATGTAGCTGGGGAGAAGGCTAGAGTGTGTTTAGCTTCTGCTCAGAGTAAAATGAAAGAACTGTACGACCGCCGTGTGGAGAAGCGTCACTTCAGTCCGGGAGATCAGGTACTGGCACTTCTTCCTCTGCGGACGTCTCCTTTTCAGGCTAAGTTCTGTGGGCCATACACTGTTGTGCGCCAGGTTTCTGATCTAAACTATTTGTTAGAGACTCCTGAGCACCGGCGTAAGACACAGCTCTGCCATGTGAACTTGCTGAAACCTTATTTTGATCGGACTGTTCCGTTCAGCGGGGAGGGGAAGAAAGATGTAACTCCGGTTTTAGCAATGGATGCCGTAGAAGGGCAGTTAGTGAGTACAACGGCACATGAGGATGATGGTAATTTCACCTGATGTGAGTTTGTTGAGCGGACGGCTCAACAATTCAGCAATGTTGGGCAGGTTAGAGTCTTTGCTCAGTCACCTGTCCATGGAGCGTGGCCAGGAGTTGGCCGCTCTCATTCGTGACTATAAGTGTCTGTTTAATGATGTTCCAACTCGTACACACCTGATAGAGCATGACATTGATGTTGGGGATGAGCAGCCAGTTCGTCAGCGGTTTTACAGGGTGTCCGATGTGAAACGGAAGGTGATGGAGAGGGAGATCAAATACATGCTTGACAATAAGATAGCTGAGCCCTCGTCTTCCAGCTGGGCTTCCCCGTGTTTGCTTGTGGACAAGGCAGATAAAAGTCCCAGGTTTTGTACAGATTACCGTAAGGTGAATGCGGTGACTAAGCCTGATGCATATCCTTTGCCCCGCATGGAAGATTGTGTGGATCAGGTAGGCTCAGCCCGGTTTGTGAGTAAATTTGATTTACTCAAGGGTTACTGGCAGGTTCCACTGTCCCCAAGAGCCAGAGAAATATCATCATGTATTACCCCGCTTGGCCTTTTCTCCTACTCAGTTATGAGTTTTGGGTTGCGTAATGCACCCGCAACTTTCCAGCGTCTTATGAACATAGTGGTGTCGGGATTGTCGGGCTGTGCTGTGTATTTGGACGATGTAGTCGTCTTTAGTGATACGTGGGAAGAGCATGTTCTTCGTATCAGACAGTTGTTTGACCGGTTGCGTGATGCACATCTGAAGGTCAATTTGGCCAAGTGTGAGTTCGCTAGGGCTACTGTCACCTACCTAGGTAAGTTGGTAGGACAGGGGCAGGTGCGACCGGTGCAGGCCAAGGTGAGCGCTATCGCACAATATCTGTTACCCACCACGAAGAAGGTGCTTATGCGCTTTCTGGGGTTGGTGGGTTATTACCATGGCTTTTGCAGGAATTTTTCATCTGTGGTAGCTCCCCTGACGGACCTGTTGAAGGCCAGGGCTAAATATGTGTGGTCTCCCTCTTGCCAACAGGCGTTTGATGATGTGAAAGCTATGCTGTGTTCGCCTCCTGTTTTGGCGGCGCCCTCGATGGACAGGCCCTTTCAGTTGCAGGTGGATGCGAGTGATGTAGGTGCCGGGGCTGTTTTGTTCCAGGTGGATGGTGACAGGGTTGAGCATCCGGTGAGTTTCTTTTCACGCAAGTTTAACTCATTTCAGTTGAATTATTTTGTGATTGAGAAGGAGACGCTGGCTCTGGTCTGGGCATTGCAGCATTTTGAGGTTTATGTGGACTCCAGTGCTCCAGTGGTGGTTTACACCGACCACAACCCCCTTCTCTTTCTTCAGACTTTGCCGTGTCCTAATCGCAGGTTGATGCGTTGGTTTTTGTTTTTGCAGGCCTACTGTTTGGAGGTGCACCATATCCGGGGCCGTGACAACAGGGTGGCAGATGCTTTGTCGAGAGCTATGTGAGGGTTTTTTTTGTTTTGTTTTGTTTTCTTTTGCTCCCCACGTGACCTGTTTTCTCCAGGCGTCGGGGTCAGCCGACGTGTTTAGTGTTGGTGGGTGTGCCTGTGTTTGTCTGGTGTGGGTCCTTGTCCTGTCCCTGATGGGAGCCTCTTTTTACGGGGGGGGGGGGGGGGGGGGGGGGGGGGGGGGGGGGTGACGACTCCTCCACCTGTACACCAGGTGTTGGTTGTTTTTGGTTTCTTTCTGTTGCAGGTGGAGAGTCATCAGCCTGAGGAGACACACCTGGGCTCAAGGGTTCTGCTCCCATTAAGAAGGCCAGTTCCAGACTGTTGTAGCTGGGCTAGGAGCAGGCTGAGGCTCTGCTGTTGGGTTGTGGGCCCAGTCGACTGGACTGTGACTGGCAGAGTGTTTTTGGCCAGGAGTTTTGTTTTGTTTGGGTTGTGGTGTTCCGACTGTTGCCAATAAATATAGATTTGGTACGACTGCCTTTGTGCTGCCTCCCTCATTTTTGTCACAGCCTTCGAGCCGGGTGGTGACACATTTAGATTTAACATTTCGTTTTTGTTCACATATAACCAAATTTTTAAATAATTTATGTCTCAAATGTGTGTAAAATGAGCTAAATGTGAAGAAATTGATCTGAATATTGAAAATATATCAGTTTGAAAACTGTAATCAAGTTTTCACATTCGGCACCCCATACATGATTTTATGAACTAAAAGGCACAACTCCAAACTTCACTTATATCCAAAAAACAGGCTGATGGGACAGCGAGGACACAGCGAACACAGAAGGGAGAACGGCAGAGACATCAGGAGATCAGACGAACCAGCAACAGAAAGAGAAAAGACCAGAATTAAATACACTGAGGGACAAATGAGAGGCAGGTGCAAACAATCAGGACAACACAGGTGAGGAAGAAAAGTAGAACACAATGAAGACAAGACAGACCTTCAAAGTAAAACAGGAAACAAGAGACTCAGGACAGGGGAGACAAGATGTGACCCTCTCTAAACCCAGAAACATACCGTGTACAACCCACACCATACCAGTACTGTCCTAACCTGTTGGGGGACTCCCATGATGCACTGAGCATCTTTACCCTGTCTCTCTAATCTCAGGTTCAGATGGTCCTGGATCATTTCATAACATTAACGTTGTTGTAGTCAGCAGTCAGACTGACGCTTCTAGAAGGTTCAGGTGGATCTGGTCTAGTCTAAATGTTCTACATGTGTCTGTTTGGGTTTACTGCTTCCTCCCACCCTAAAGACATGCTGACTGGTAACAATAAATCCTGTCTAGGATTCATAAACATCAACTGTAATGTAATTCAGTTTATAGGTGTGATATATAAATTAATGGAATAAATGTGTCTGTGTATGAGACAGTGAGAGAAAGCTGCTTTGCGTTGTAAAACCGCCTTGAGACAAAGTCTGATAAAGGTTTTCAGCACCAGAAGAAGATGGATTACTAGCCGTCGTGGCTTGAATATTTTTTCAAAGGAAATATTTCCTTAGTTTTGCAACACTAAAAAGATTCATTGTTGATCTTCAAATTTAAAAAACTGCTACTGTTCAAATAAAAAATGCTGTACCTCAATCTAAGTACCCTAGACCAGTGGTCCCCAACCCCCGGGCCGCGGACTGGAACCAGGGCCGTGGATCGATTGGTACCGGGCCGCGCAAGAAAAAATTAGTTTAAGTTTTATTTATCATGAGTATGAATGAGGTTTTATTTTGAAAAATCTTTTATTTTGAAAAATGACCGGATTCTCTGTTACATCCGAGAGCGCCAAAATTTAACTCAGCTAGCAAAATGAGTAATAAACAGACGTCTTTGGAAAGTTTCCTTGTGAAGGCGAAAATGTGAAGTGAAAAGAAAGAAGAACAACCTACGACTTCCAAGAAAAAGAAGCTTTTAACAGACAATCAGAATCAGAATCAGAATCAGAATCAAATTTATTGTCACCACTGAGCCAGCATCCCAACACAGCAGAATTTGACTTCCCAGTTCACCGTCCAAAAGAAACATACAAAACAAAACAACACAACATATGGACAGGAGTCAACGGTGCTTGGGTCAGCGCTATAAGAGCGCTTCAATTTAACAGAGGAAAAAGGATAACATTGGGGAAGGAGGGTGGAGGTTAAAAAAAAGAACATCTCCCACTACGTGTCAAATGGACACGTCGTGAGAGGGGGAAAAAAAACACCTCAGCACATTTAATTAAGCATGTACAGACTTAACACAGGACATTGATAGAAACATGATGGCGAGATAACCCAGTTTTGACAGTCTGTGCGCGCGCAGCCAGTCGCGCAGTCAGTCCATCGCCACACGGGGGAGAAGGGGGAGGTGCGCAGGGCGGGAGGGGGGGCCAGCGAAGACGTTGAAGTGGGGGAGGGAGTGCGTGTTGATCAGTGTAGTGAGAGTGCAGTCATGTAGCCTGAAGATCCTGGTCTCCAGGTGCAGAGGGGGGAATGGGGGGGGGTAGAAGCGTCCAAGCCACACAGCATCCAGGAGAATAGATAAGGGAGCGGCCTTGGAGGCTGCGCTTCCAGGGAGCCAAAACAGAAAAGGATTGTTTAGGGCAGGCTGAGACACACTCTCCGTCTAGCCTTGAAGTTCTGCTGGATTTCTCTGGTGGGAATACTTCAATATTCCGAATTTATTGGCCATTCTCCCTGATCAACGCGTGAATCCTTCCAAGATTGTTATCCATGCGCCCAAAGAAGTCCAGAATCATCCCTTGGGTTTGATTCAAGTTCTGAATCGCTCCCAATTTCCGATCCATGTCTTCCAGTCTTTTAATCACGTTGTCAACTTTCTCACACACGTCCGGCGGGGTGGAAGTTTTCCTCGAATCCGAATTTGCAGCCTCCGTGCGTTTAAGACAACACCAGGAGTCCTACTGAAATATGGTGAGTCTAGTACCGAGCTCTGCGTGAGTTTTTATTTTTTGTATTTAATGGGTACAGAGGATGTTACCAGAGACTTACTCATGTTATTGGCGTAATTTAACGAAGAAGCCCGCCCCCCCCCGGTCCACGGTGAAGTTGTCAAGCGTTGACCGGTCCGTAGTTACAAATAGTTGGGGGCCGCTGTTCTTGACTACCTACGACTGAGACTGAGGATTTTTGCTGATTCAAACAATATACAGAAAAAGTTGTGATTTTGTGCACATTTCAGCACAACAAAACAGATGACACTTTATTCATTCCCACAGTAAAAGTTAGGATATGCTAAATAAAAATAATTTACCTTTTTCTGAATCTGTTTTTTAAACATTTGCTGCAGCCTGCAGACTGACTTTGAAAGAATTAACTTTCTAATGTAGATACATAAATGCTTTATCATGGACTCAGATAATGGCTTTGTTTGAAGTTTCTCCTGAGGTCCTAATATCTTCATAGTTGGAATTAAATTCACTGTGTTTCACAAAACTATGAATTCTGAAAAAGATAAAAGGAAATTTGAAATAACAACATAAAACACAGATCCAATATCTTTTCTTAAGTTCCAGTTATTTTGGTTATCTGATGATATCTGAAGTCACCAACATTACTTTACGGGTCCATTTATCTGGGACCCGTGGGTGGGGGGGTCCCCAACTCCAAGCCCCCAGAATCACATGATCCTTGTGATTAGGGTGATTAAGATGACCAGTCCTCCAAGATAAAGCCTCTCAAACGTTTTAGCGCCAGCACACGTTATGAAACCTTTTGAACAGGAAAGTGTCTTCTAACGTGTCAAACAGTTGTAGTAACTGAACATGTGTCTCCTGCTTTCTCCAGCAGAGGTCCCTCTTCACTCGTTCACTACAGCTGACCACATCAATCTGATCATCTGTGGTGAAAAAAAATTGATTACTTTTGCAAATATTCCCGTAGAACACTATATGTTCTTTTGGGTGTCTTATGTCTTCACCGTCTACATTGATGTGTTTAATGTGGCTTGAAGAAAAAAAATTGGATTCAGGCTATAGAAAAATGATTGATTCATTTCGTCAGAGATATTTTTTTTCCCACAGAGTAATTACAATGTTGATATTCAGGAGATGTAATCGCATGCACAACTTCTCAGATAAAACCACAGTCAACATCAAGTAATGTTTTTGTGATGTCATGATGTGAACCAACACATTGACCTACAGGTAAGGACGGTTTGGAAAGCAGCATGTTCACTGTCCTCTACAGCAGTTCATCTAACACAGCTGTGATTGAGTATTGATCCAGATGTTGGGCTAGTTTCAATCCATTGCTTGAAATTACATAAGGAGGGAAGAGCCCTTGATTAACTCATTCTAAAAACATTTCTCATGTCATACACTCTCATCCTTCCTCCATATGATCAAGACAAGAGCTCCACCTAGAGGGCACAAGAGCAGAAACAAGGAAGAAACAGTGATGTTTCATGTTTTGGCTTGTTCATTTAATTTGTTACATTTTTCTAGGCAATTCATTACAAAAAAAAAAGTTAGATTGGGACAATTTAACATTTTGAAAGTAATACAATTAAACAAAAATGATAATGAATAACTGCTTTCAACAAATTATTTTAATGATGATTTGACACAAAAACAGTATGTATCACATTATCCGAGCAAAGACAGCCAGAGGAGTGTCATTTTGTTATCAGATGTGGGAGAAATCAATTCAAATGTTTAAAAACAGTGTTTCTCAAAGAAGGATTGGAAGGTATGTGCATCAATGGTGCATAAAGATGATTAAATGATCCAGCAACGTGGATGAATTTCACTGCACAAATGGCAAGAATAAATCAATAAATTCTTGGACAACTATAAGCATCAATGGCTGAAATAACCACGTGGGCAAAGGATTACTTTGAGGAACCTTTGTCAATCTCTACACTATATAGCTACATTCACAAATGTCGCTGAAATATTTACTGTGAATAAAGAAAACAAGAAAAGCCTTTTGTTAACCCATCGATGTCTCTGGGCTCAGACGCAGCTGGGATGAACCATCACATGGTGGGAATGTGATGGTTTTGGACTCCAGGATGGCGCTGATAGAAATCATGCATAAAGAGTTCCAGCAACTTTGAGAGAGTTTGGAGTTCAGCCCAGAGCAGATAGCAGCGCTGACGAGAGAAAACAGCTCAGCTGACTCTGGTTTCAGCGCTGAAGGACAAACTTGAGACCGTAAATAGAGAAAATAAGGAGATGAAAGAATCAATTCTAGACTTACAGTCGAGCAGCATGAGAGATAACCTCGGCTTCTCCGGCATCCCAGAGGAAACAAAAGAAGGGAATCCTGAACAAGTGATCAAGGACTTTGTAGTTACGCAGTTTAAACTGTTGAAGAAATCAGCTTCCACCGTGTTCATCAGATCAGTTATAAAACGTCTGCGTCCCATTGTGGCAAAGTTCAAACCCTTTAAGCAAAAGCTACATGTACAGCACCACAGGAAAAACTTGAGAGGACTTTGGACTGAACGACCAGTTTCCTCGTGAAATCCTGAACAGGTGGAAAGTTCTTTTCCAGATCAGGACACAATACATGAATGAAAGAAAAAGAGCCATCGTCATGGTTTACAAACTTTACATCGATGGACAACCGTACCGTGATAAGAACACCACCCCCTGACTCTTCTAACGTCACATAAACAATTCACAAAAACAATTGTTATTGGTTAAATATATCTATAAATCTCTATGATTTATTAATCGCACCTTGGCCACTAAAGCAACTATTTCTCCCTCCACCTTTTTTTTTAGAATTTTGTTTGTTTCTTTCGTCTTTGCATGTGTTCACGTGTTCTACGTTTTGTTTTCCCCTCCTCTATACGTCTCTTTCCACCTTGTTCCTCGCCTCTTTTTCCTTTTTTCTTTCTAATACACTGTTTCAGACAAACAACACGCCACAAACTAACTTATATCCATCTTCTACACCTTTAGGATTCTCAGGCTTTTATAAATGTTTCCCATATCTCATACAGTAACATGAACCAGGCTACACAATTCTAACAGTATGAATTCATTAAAGTTAGTAAGTTGGAACACCCATGGAATAAAGTCATAAGTAAAAAAAAAAAAAACTAAAATATTTGATCATATAAATAAATTACAAGCTGACATTTGTCTGTTACAAGAAACGCATATTTCTAAATCACTAAATTAATCTAAACACTTATTATCCACTCGGATCAAACAGGCTTCATTAAAGGGAGACAGTCTTGTAATAATCTACAGAGACTTTTTAACTTAATTCATCATACGTCACAAACAAACACACCAACAGCAATATTCTCACTGGATGCAGGAAAAGCATTTGATGAGGTTAGCTGGGACTTTCTATTTCAAACACTTAAAAAATTTGGTTTTGGCAATTCATTCAGGTGTGCCAGAGGCGAGGCTTACTGCGGGAACAGCCGAGAGGCCACCGGAGGACGGTGATCGCCTGAAACACCCTCCACCTCTGGTGAGAAAGGAGCCCGCGAAACACGTAACTCGGTAACTTCTTCCAAATCAAGGAAATACAGAGAAGAATTTATTCCACATGGATTCCGTATGTCAAGTCGTAAAAGGTGTACAACATCCCCGATGCGTAGTGTGCTCTGAAATCCTTGCACATGAGAGTATGAAGCCGGTCAAAATGCTGAGACACCTAACTACTAAACATCCTGACCTCGCTGCTAAACCCATCGACTTTTTCCGAAGGAAGGAGGGAGAGCTACGAGGGCAAGAGAAAACCCAAACTAAACTAGGCACCATCTCAGCTAGAGCTCGGAGGGCTTCTTATGAAGTGGCATATTTAATTGCAAAGAGCAAAAGGCCACACACGATCGGTGAAAGTTTAATCAAACCAGCAGCAATGACCATGAGTCGGGTCCATGCATGGAGATAAACCCGCTGCTGAGCTTGCAACAGGTGCCGCTTTCGGATGGGACTGCATCCTACCGCATCAGTGACATGGCACAGGACATCAAACATCAACTCGTTGATGCAGTGGAAGGAGGGAAGTATTCCTTTCAATTGGAAGAGTCCACCGATGTCTCCAATTATGCACAGCTCCTTGTTTTTGTCTGATATGTTTTGTGAAGGGAAGTTTAATGGGGAGATGTTATTTTGCACACTGCTGGAAGGAGCATGCACTGGCAAGGACATTTTCAACAAACTGGACATTATTGATCACCTCCAGTCTCTTCTGGATCATTTTAACAAATACTTCCCAGAAGAAGGTGCTCTGGACAAACATGATTGGATACGATCTCCTTTCACTGCCAAGGCAAATCATCTGACTTCGGACATGGAGGACGCACTGATCGAACTTTCATCTGATCCAACCCTGAGGACGCATTTTGAGTCCAAAACGCTGGATGAGTTCTGGATTTCGTTGAAGAATGAGTCGCTTTGGATACACTGATGCCATTTGGCTCTACTTATTATACTTATTTACTTATCTACTGACTTACATCATGAATAAACACAGATCGAGGCTTAACGTGGAAGATGATCTTCGAGTTGCCATCTCCAAAATTAATCCCAGAATGGACCTGCTTTGCTCAGCGCACAGTGCGCACCCATCACATTAAGTAAGTAAACAAACACAAACACTCAGTCCATTTGTGGATTCAGTTTTTATAATCTGGATAATGTTTACCTCTAAACATAACACTTAAAACAAGAAAATATACAGTGACTATGTCAAACTTAATTTTGCTTTGAGACCAACTGTACAATAATAGACCATTTGGAGCACATTTTCATATCTTAGGAAGAGAGGGGCGGGGGTAGGTGGGTGGGGGTCGCGGGACCCCTGCGGATTTATTAAATGGGTCGTGGCCTAAAAAGTTTGGGAACCCCTGATCTAGTCCTCCTACCATCTCACCTCAGTGCTGCTACCTGTATCTGTTCATTTTTATGTGGTCATTATATTCAGTCATCGGTGTGCTCTCCTCTCTCTTTTACACCCCCTCTCTATCCTGTCTCCCCTCTTTTTTTTTTTTTTTTATCCAGCTGGTCTTCATCAGGAAGGTCCCCCCATATGATCCAGATCCTGAGCCAGGTTTCTTCCTCTTAAAGTGGAGTTTTTTCTCGCCACTGTTTGGGTTAAAGGTTTTTTTCTCCCTCTGTGGTAGTTTTTTACTTGCCATTATCCTTGTTTAGGATTCACTATTATATTTTTAGTTAATGATATTTTCCCGGGGGTCATGATCTGGATCTCTGTAAAGCACTTAGAGACAATTGACATTGTAACAGACACTATACAAATAAAATTTAATTAAATTGAATTGAAATCTTTGAAATAAAAATTGTATAACTTCTTGAAAAAACTCAGATGCCTAAAGGGTTAATATGCTGTTTAAACCACATATCCTGATCTAAAATAACTCAGAGGTTTCTCACAGTTTGACTGGAGGAAAACATGAAATCAGCTCATCTGTTCCTCAGGTGTTTGGACCAAAGACAATAACCTCTGTTGTATCAGAATTTAAAAGCCAGGTCTGAATGTCCTTCAGACCTGCCTGAAGTTTGTTTCACGGTTCTGTTTCTTTTGGTTTCACGGATAAATACAGCTGCGTATTATCGGCGTATCAATGAACATTGATGTCGTGTCTCTGGATAATATTTCCAGGGGCAGCACGTATAGAGTGAAGAGGATGGGTCCTAACACTGAACCCTGTGGGACGCCATAGCAGACCCTCGTCTGTGAGGAAGAAACATCATGAACATGAAAGAACTGGAACATCAGATAGATATGATTTAAACCATCCTAATGCTGGTCCTTTAATCCCAATAACCTGCTCTAATCTGTGAGCAGTAAAATGCTGTGATGGATGGTATCAAAGCAGCTCTGAGGTCCAGTAGAACTAGTCCAGATACTAATCCATCATCTGAGGCCATGAGGAGGTCGTTAGTGACTCTAATCAGCTCTGTTTCTGTGCTGTGATGAGTTCTGAACCCTGACTGAAAAACTTCAAATAGATCGTTTCTATGCAGGTGTTCTCCTAACTGGCTTCAACTACTTTTAACAGAATTTTAGAGATAAATTCAAGGTTGGATATTGGTATATAATTTACTAAAATGTCTGGATCAAGAGATGGTTTTAGAGTAAATGTTGAATTACTGAGACTTTAAAAACCTGTGGTTCATATCCTGATGTTAGGGATAGGTTAATCTGATCTGATATTGACGTACCAATAAAGAGAAAACATTTTAGAGTAGTGGAGTTCTGATGGGGTCTAGTAGACACGTGGATGGATCATCGTTACTGATGTTGAGGTCAGCTCAGAGAGGTCTACAGGACAGAACCAGTCCAGAGTTAGGTCAGGACCAGAGGAAATTACTGAAGCTGGAGAAACGTCCACAGCTGCTGGTGGTTGGTTTTGGTTGGTTTCTTCTCTGGTTCTGATGGTTTTACCTCTAAAGAAGCTCATAAAGTCTTCAGTACTGAGAGCTGCAGGAATGAACGGATCAACAGAGTTGAGACTCTGTCAGTCTGGATACAGAGATGAACAGAAAACCAGGATTATTGCTGTTTTCTTCTCTTAATGATGAATAGTCAGCTGTTCCAGCATCATGAAGGTCTTTTTTGTAGACTACTCAACTATCTTTCCAGATGTGATGGGTGTGAGAATGGTTAGGATTAGGGTTAGGGTTAGGTAGGAGATGTGAATGATACCAGGGAGCTGAGCTCCTCTGGTTGGAGACCCTCTTTATCAGAGGAGCAACAGCATCTAAAGCTGAATGTAAAATATCTGCAGTATTGATGATGCCTAAAAGTCTTGAGTGATGTGAGAAGGAAAGTCCACAGTGATAAAAACTTTTCTTGGAAGATGTTAAGGTCCTAAAGAACTTAAAATGATGTGCTGCGTGTTGAATGAATGAATGACTCAATAAATAAATAAATAGTTTATGAGAAAACGTTTGATATTTTGAGTCAATGCTGCATGCATCTTTTTTATGGCAATACTACAACAATCTTGTATCAGAAAGAAGGTAAACAAGCTGGGGACAATAATTATTGTTTCAGATGTGTTTATTCTCCTCTTTTAGAAACAAAGGATTTATTTTCTGTCAGAAAAAAAGCTCTCGGCTACTCGGCTAAGTTTGAAGCCCCGTCACATAGTAGAAGCGTCACATCAGAGTCGTACATACATCTCTAATCACACGCACATGCATGACACGCGTTCCCTGCACAGGATGGTGTGGCGGCATTGTTGAGATACTATATTATAGCAACACCACGGCAGCACTGTGTTTAAAAAAAAGAAAGAAAGAAGAAGCAAGCTTTACTCTGCTATTGCTTTATAAGGATAGTGTACAGAAAGTTCACATTTCAGCTTATCAATATGATAGGAAGACCCTGAAGAACTGTGATGGCACAGACAGCGCTGGAGTACAGTACAGTACAGGCTGTTTACGTGTTTAAAATGCAGATACACGGGCACAACCATGCACAAACCGCTAAATATCAAACATGCTTCCCAGAAGCAGTGAAATGGTCACATGTCTTAGACATTGTATAACAGCCAAAAAAAAGCAACAGTTACATACCATATACAGAAATATAATAACAACAACTTTAAAATGGCAACTTATTCATTCTCATAAGATTAACACTGAAAATAGTGACAGAAATCTAAATTAGCAATGATATCCAACACATTTATGGACCTCGTGAGTGTTTCCTCTAAATGTGATTCATATCGCCATGGAGACATTAATTATGACACAGGTGCAATTTGTACAAAACACAGCTGACATCTGACATGTATCCTATTGTACTGGAACGTTTTTGAATTATCAGTAGAATGTTGTATAATAACTACAATTTATAAACATGGACAAGTGCAGACGGAGCATTTATCAACTTTGATAACTTTGGCTCAACATGTACTGACTTTTGAATTATATTGATTGTATCCTAAATCAATTATCACAGTGTGTAAATTTAAGATAAATGCTCAATCGAAACAGTGATCAAAGTGATAAATGAAAAGATTTACACAACAACCATGTCATGATCAAACGTACTTGTGCTGGCTTTTTCAATCAAGATATTGCATTAATTACTGAGGATTTAGAAGGATGCATAAAATAAGTAACTCATTTAAAATGTTCTGTTTTAATTTACATGGTGACGCACCAACGATGGGGAATATTAATCTATTCACATTCAAAACTGGAATCCCGGAACTGTGACTCAGAAAAGGCTTAGACATTAATTATGCATGATGTAAATAATAAAAGAAATATAACAGGTGCATTGGTCCACTTGTCCAAAATGGAGTTATGTCACAGTTTATCAGTAGAAATCATGAGTACACAACAGAGTGTGAGTCTCTGTTGTGAGGTCACAAAACACCACTCATCATGAATATTGAGGCATGCTATAAGCACTAAGTATGTATATTTTTCTAACTCCCAACCTCATAATCTAACATCTAAACCTCATCATTTTAGTGAGATGAATGGAGGTGTGGTTGTTGTTTTACCTGCCGGCCTCACATACCGGACTATAGAGTCTCCAATCAGCAGGGTGGGTTTCTCAGCGGGTGTGTCGCTGAGTGGGGAAAAACGGTTTGATATGTGAAGCGAGTGATGGTGATCCACGCGCCTTTGCTTTGGGCTACGCTTCCTTCAAACCGTCACCCAGCCGGCCAGTCAGGGCGGCTGGGTGACTGCTCGGGTGCTGCAGGGGAACTGCTAGCTGCAGTTACTCTAAGCCGCTCCCCCGCTACGTTAGCCTGGCTACCTATCGCCTCTGACAGACTATGGTCTAGTTGACGGACCCGAGCCTCTAGTCATTGAGCCTTGCCTCCAAAGCTGTGAATAAACTACACTTTATGCATTTACCTCTCTCGCTAAAGGAGGCAGAGGAATATCTGAACATTTCACACACTGAGCAGCGGGAGGGAAACAGAAGGAGAAGAAGAAGCCATGCTAAGAAGCTAATAAGCTAAAGAACCGGCAATTAACGGCAGTGAGAATCCCAAGGAAAATGTGCGAAGCAGAAATTATGTGCGAGCGCTCAGATTAAAATTTATAATATATAGAGTTATCACCGAATCGAGTTTAATTTTAAATTATAAAAAGGTTAAAGGAATCAGAAACCGTTCAGCGTTCACCACCAACAGGAAGTCCGGCAGCAACAGCAACTTTGTTGTCAAAAATTCCAATCAGGGGAATCCTCCAGCCAGAGGTTCCCGGCCGTGATCCCGTGACCCTGGCTGTGACCCCAACCGTGACCCTGTGACCCTGGCCCTGACCCCAACCGTGACCCTGTGACCCTGGCCCTGACCCCAACCGTGACCCCGGCTGTGACCCTGGCCCTGACCCCAACCGTGACCCTGTGACCCTGGCCCTGACCCCAACCGTGACCCTGTGACCCCGGCCATGACCCTGTGACCCTGGCCCTGACCCCAACCGTGACCCTGTGACCCTGGTCCTGACCCCGGCCATGACCCTGTGACCCTTGCTCTGACCCCAACCGTGACCCTGTGACCCTGGCCCTGACCCTAACCGTGACCCTGTGACCCTGGCCCTAACCCCAACCGTGACCCCGGCTGTGACACTGGCCCTGACCCCAACCGTGACCCTGTGACCCCGGCCATGACCCTGTGACCCTGGCCCTGACCCCAACCGTGACCCTGTGACCCTGGTCCTGACCCCGGCCATGACCCTGTGACCCTTGCTCTGACCCCAACCGTGACCCTGTGACCCTGGCCCTGACCCTAACCGTGACCCTGTGACCCCGGCCATGACCCTGTGACCCTGGCCCTGACCCCAACCGTGACCCTGTGACCCTGGCCCTGACCCTAACCGTGACCCTGGCCCTGACCCCAACCCTGACCCCAACCATGACCCCAACCGTGACCCTGACCCCAACCATGACCCCAACCGTGACCCTGGCCGTGACCCCGTGACCCCGGCCATGACCCCTGTTGTGACCTACCCATCCAGACCAAACCAGCAGTGTCAAAGTGTCAGACTGTGCAGTCGTGCACATAGTGAGATGTTGCATGTGAACCATGTCACATAAGAACGTCTTGAAACATTGAATGTAATCAGTTAAGCACACCTAAAATGGTGTCTATATTTACAGAGGAAAATGAGATGGGTAAAGGTAGAAACTGTTTAATATTTAATATTTGTGAAACTACATTTGCACAATGGACCAGTGTAGCTGTTACATGTTCTGTCACGAGATCTGGAAACCTGAAACCTGACAAAATGACAATAAATACTCATTCTTTTTGTGTGTGTTAGCTCAGTAAAGTATAGCTCAGCACCGTGTAAAGACTCTGGAGTCCACCGCCTGGATGATTAACCTCCTGGGTCGGACGTTGAGTCTGAGACGAGGCGTGATGTTCGGGACTCAGATCTTGGCTTCAGGGCTCATCTGATCCGAAGGGACAAAAGAGGAACGAATCCTTTGGGCTTCGTTAACACACAGGTGACCGAATGTCTTGTTGTACCATTCTGGAGATCTTCCCCTGGAACAAGAAGAGCAAATGATTCACACTGATGACTATACAGTTGGTAAAACCTAAACATCTGAGAAGACGTCTGAAGCCCGCCCACACCTGAGGTCTACTCTTGAAGATATGTGTGAGCCTGGTCCTCCCCAGTCCACAAGGCTCCAGCAGATACTGGGACTCCAGCACAACCCCCCTGACAGCTGCAGGACGTGAGCTGTCGTCATGTTCGACTGACGCACACACCAGCGCGCAGAGGCCTTTACAGAGGTCCGTACGCCAGGATCTGAGTCGCAGAGAGACGGCGAGACAACGGCTGGGAGCTTAGTCAGGACGTTCATCCAGAAATACTACATAAAATACTGAAAGTAAAAGCAAACTCTTTCTTAAGCTACCTGAGTACCACGTAGTCACAGCTGGGCTGAGGTGCCATGTTGAAGCAGGAGTAGTGGTACACGTCCGTGTGTTTGTCGAGCCTCTCCAGAACCTTCTCCTGCTCTAATCCAGTTTGCCACAACGGACGCTCTCTCAGCAGCCGCTGAAGCACGTCGGCAGGAGCCAGCCGACACCTCGAGGCAAACTCGCCACCGCCTCAGAGGGTTACCATCTCCAACCTTACACACACATTGTAACATTTAGAAGTCAAGTATATACAGTCATGGAAAAAATTATTAGACCACCATTGTTTCTTCACTTTCTTGTTCATTTTAATACCTGGTACCACTAAACGTCATCATGTGACTAAAACAGACAGAAAAGAAAACACTGAATGCATAAAAGCAGTGTTTTTGGCAGTACAACGCCATAGCTATTGATGTAAAAACTTAAGTGATTTAGGTTATAATCAAGAAAACCATGGAAAATGGTAAGATATCAGCTCTTAAATAAAACTCTTATGAGCAATCTTTGTGCTTATTATTATGTTTGCCCAAACAAATGTACCTTTAGTTGTACCAGGCATTAAACAAGAAACTGAAGAAACAAGGGTGGTCTAATAATTTTTCCATGACTGTATATACGTTTTCAGCTATGGTTTTAACTGTCAATGACACCAAAGCGTGTGACGTAAGTTTTGTTCTATGCAGTAAACCGGTGAAGATCGTAATAATTCATCCTTCCTCTCTTTCTGTAGTTGTCTGCCACTCCTTTCAAAACCTCTTACCTTTTTGAACGCCAGTTCAGTGTGGTCAGAAAATGAGCGGGACACCCAGGCTTTGCTCTTATCTTTGCCCTCTTTCAACAAGTTCTGGATCAGTTTGTCTAAGTGTGCATGGTAGGATCCTTCCTCCTCCTCTTCTTCTACTTCCTCATCCACTTCCTCCTCCTGAGCTTTGCAGAGCTCGTCCAGTGGGGGCACCATCAGCTCAGCCTCCATGTAGGAGTTTCGAGACTGGGTCACCATCTCCTCTGGGATCTGGGGAATCACATCACATCAGATCAGGCCTGAAGACGACCATGTTTAAAGCAGAAAACAGGATTTAATGTAGAACAAAGTGCAGTTTCATGTTTTGCTGGAATATTTGCTCCCACTGGAAGAAATGGTAAAGAAAGCAATCACAAAGTTTATGAAAACTACTCCTCAAAAGTAAAAGCATTGCATTATAGACTCCACATGAGGATATACAGACACTAGAGTAAAAACTTATTTACAGTTCAGAAAAAAGGACAGAAACTGAAACAAAAGCTCACAGAAACATGGAGTGGAGAAAAAAAAGCTCAAAATCCACCAAAATAAAAATAAAAAATCCAGTTTGAATGAATGTACAGTGATCCCTCGCCAATCCGTGCTTTAAGTTCCATGGTTTTAATTATATGCGGATTTTTCAGAAATATATAATAAAAAAAACTAGAAAAATCGCAGAAACATCACAGGATGTTGTGTGCGTTGTGAGCCAGCCTGGCCCCTTTAAGAAGGTGGCCTTATGGGTAATGGTGTGGCCTTATGGGTAATGTAGTGTGTGTGTCGTGGGACGGCAGAATGAAAACGGGGTTAGATGAAAAGTGTAGTGAGCATCAACAGCAGCCCAGCGTGTATAGATTTACATTCTCTGTTAACCGACAGGAGCCCAACAATACAACCTGTGTGATGTTACAAGTTCCTGCAGTGCCAGAATAAAGTGCTCGTTCCATGCAGAGAAAACCGGACTGTTTCTTTTGTTGTTGTTAGCGTGTTAGCCGCTAATTACGAGCCAAAAATAGCAGAATAGCAGCGGTTTCTTTACTACGGTTCAGAGACCAGAGGCTGTGAAGGTAACAGAAAGACCACAGTTGAGCCTTTGTCTTGTTTCGATACTTTTTTGCGGTTTTTAAACATATTTTAAACACATTATTGAAGCTCGGGGGGGGGGGCTCCGGTTCCTATTCGCGGATTTTGATTTTTGCGGGGGAGGGGTCCCCATTAACCGCGAAATATAAGGGATCACTGTAATCTGTTGCATTTTTGATAATGTGATAGTCTTTCAACATCCATCCATCTGCTCCCCTCAGTGGTGATTAATTGAAGCGTTTCTCTGTCCTATGTAGGTCCAGAAGAGTCATCTTAGTGTCTGACAGAAGCATTATTTACTGCCGACAGGCTCAAGTTAGTGTTGATGTACAATTTCAGAAATGAGCCCTTTTAAAACAATTAGATTGTGACTTTGAGTAACAATGAAGGAGTGAGGATGTCTGTGGTATATTTAAGCATCCCGTTATCAATGAGCCCTGTATGAACAGAAATGAAGACTAGTGAGTTCTCTCCTCACCTGAAAGAGACGCTGGCACTCCATGATCATGTGTGCCAGTCCCTGAGTGGCAGCCAGGTTGTCACTCAGATCTTTCTGATCAGGACGGCCAGTGGTGTACTTCCTCTGGATTGACCTAGACAGAGAGAAATGAATATCTATTACTAGATTGTCACTTGGATGAAACATTGTTGGTGAAATAAAGCAGTTTTTTTTTTTTTTATCCAGGCATCAGTGTGCTCATCACCTCGGAGACAGTGTCTCGTTCTTCATTATGCTGAGATGGAAGAGCGATGGTCCCAGACAAACAGCCAGGTTCATTGGTGTCATCTGGTTCTCCTCCACCAAGGAAGTGACATCACGCAGGAAGTACAACAGCGTCTGCAGAACCTCCCTGTTTTCATCTGGCATTAGTAAAATGGCTGCTCTGACAGCCTGTAGTCTCTGCTCCTTTGGGACATCTGATGAAAAAAAGAAAATGAAAGAAATGAGGAAATTAGGAAAATCTGGATGTTAGATCACATACTGATGCCTTTCAGGATCGTCAATAACAGGTACAGCTCAGAGCACGGGAAAGTAAAACGTTTCTAATGATTACAACATAAAAGCATAAAAAACATAAAGATATAAAATTTAAAATTTTCGTCAAGAATCAACAACCAGTGAGACATAATTGTGAAGTGGAACGAAATTTATTGGATATTTTAAACTTTTTTAACAAATCAAAAACTGTAAAGTGGGGTGTGCAATATTATTGGGCCCCTTTACTTTCAGTGCAGCAAACTGAGTCCAGAAGTTCAGTGAGGATCTCTGAATGATCCGATGTTGTCCTGAATGACTGATGATGATCAATAGAATCCACCTGTGTGTAATTCAAATTCAATTCAAATTCAAAAATACTTTATTAATCCCCCAAGGGGGGAAATTCAAGTTTCAGTACACCAGAAGAACTGGTGTACTAGAGGAGCTGCCGGCGTCCAGCGCTCCTTTTCATGCCCAGTCCCGTGGTCCGAGTGCTAACTCCAGTTAACAGCCATTAACAGCCGTTTAAACAGTTAACAGCCGTTAAAACAGTTAACAGCCATTAGAACCAGTATATCTCCATAATGATGACAAGTGAGATATCTCCAGGTCAGAGGAGGAAACACAGATGAACCAAACCGTCTCCTCTGGGAAGACTGAGCTCCTTCAGTCCGGCGAGCGATGGAGCCGACCGTCCCAGAGCCCGGTTCATCATGCGGACCGGACCAGGCCGTTGTCGTCTCCCCTGGCGTGCTGGGCCCCACCTGGTCACCAGACGGCCCCTGCCAGGTCAGCTGACCCATCCGGCGCGTAGACAGCTGGACGAGGGCAGCATGCCACTGCTGCTACGTCGGGGTCTCCCGTCCCGGCTCCGTGACACTGCAGCCCGGATCCAGTGGCGGTGGTTGCCGGGTAGCAGTTCAGGACTACTAAGCTTAGCTTTCCCGAACCGGCCTCCAGCGACACCGTCCATGTCCACGGCGGCAGGTCTCCACCAGCCGCAAGAGGACAGATCTGCCCCCCGCAGACAGTATGTAGACATCCGACTGCAGATCACCACAAACCGGGCACAAACTGGAGCATCCAGCGTAGCAGAGATAAGTCCTGGAGCAGCAGCAAGAAGCGTCCATGCCAGGCATCGGCCGGGCAACGGAGTCTCCGTATAAATGCTCCTGCTCTGTGATCGTCTCAGGGTTCTGGTTGAAGCTCAGAGAGCATCATGAAGACCAAGGAACACACCAGGCAGGTCCCAGATACTGTTGTGGAGAAGTTTGAAGCTGGATGTGGATACAAAAAGATTTCCCAAGCTTTAAACATCTCAAGGAGCTCTGAGCAAGCAATCATACTGAAATGGAAGGAGTATCAGACCACTGCAGATCTACCAAGACCCGGCCGTCCCTCTAAACTTTGATCTGGAACAAGGAGAAGACTGATCAGAGATGCAGCCAAGAGGCCCATGATCACTCTGGATGAACTGATCTACAGCTGAGGTGGGACAGTCTGTCCAGAGGACAACAATCAGTCGTACACTGGACAAATCTGGCCTTTATGGAAGAGTGGCAAGAAGAAAGACATTTCTCAAAGATATCCATAAAAAGTCTGGTATAAAGTTTCCCACAAGCCACCTGGAGACCCACCAAACATGTGGAAGAAGGAGCTCTGGTCAGATGAAACCAAAATCAAACTTTCTGGCCACAATGTAAAACAATATGTTTGGAGTAAAAGCAACACAGCTCATCACCCTGAACACACCATCCCCACTGTTAAACATGGTGGTGGCAGCATCATGGTCTGGGCCTGCTTTTCTTCAGCAGGGACAGGGAAGATGGTTAAAACTGATGGAAGATGGATGGAGCCAAATACAGGAGCATTCTGGGAGAAAACCTGTTGGAGTCTGCAGAAGACCTGAGACTGGGACGGAGATTTATCTTCCAACAGAACAATGATCCAAAACATGAAGACAAATCTACAATGGAACGGTTCACAAATAAACGTATCCAGGTGTTAGAACGGCCAAGTCAAAGTCCAGACCTGAATCCAGTCCAGAATCTGTGGAAAGAGCTGAAGACTGCTGTTCACAAACGCTCTCCATCCAACCTCACTGAGCTCCAGCTGTTTTACAGGAAGAATGGACCAGAATTTAGTCTCTGGATGTGTTGAACTGATGGAGACAAACCCCAAGAGACTGGAGCTGGAACTGCAGCAGCTACAGTGTATTAACAGAGTATTAACGCAAGGGGGACCAATAATATTACACACCCCACTTTTCAGTTTTATATTTGTTAAAAAAAGTTTAAAATATCCAATAAATTTCGTTCCACTTCATGATTGTGTCCCACTGGTTGTTGATTCTTGACAATATATTTAAATTTTATATCTTTATGTTTGAAGCCTGAAATTTAGGAAAAGGTTGAAATGTTCAAGGGGGCCCAATACTTTCACAAGGACCTGTACATGTACACAACTAAAGACACTGGCTTCAGGTTCCAAAGATAATCTGTAATAGTTGATGTAGTGTTGCTACAATTAGGTAGTATCCCTTTAAGAGACTGAGGAAGTCAGGTTGTGTTTACAGTCTATGTTAGTTGTTGCTGCAGCGAGCTGAGTGATACTGCGAGATGTTACCTGTGAAGACTTCATAGAGAGTTCATTAAAGCTTCAAGTCCAAACACACGAAACAGTGAGGACATTGAGTTTCTACAATGGCGACGAGGATGCTGCGCAATTGTTGTGAACAACCCCACGCAACGGACTTACTCCCCGCACACGACCGCTTTGCCTGCTGAAGCACAGGAGAGCCACGGTGTTGCTGACGGACTCGTGAGTAAACGGCCGAGTGGAAAATAAATAAATAAATCCAAAAGACCTCCGGAGCACAGATAATACGGACTAAACTCCCATCTCGAAAGCTCCGCTGGTTAGCATCACTCAGCACCGCAGTCGAGAGGGACGTGCTAAAGCTAAAAAAAAAAAAAAAAAAAAAAAAAAAAGACTAGCAACGTGACAAACGAAAAACGAAACTACAACAACAACAATGGCTGGCGTGGCTGAATTACCCTCATTCCCCCTCTTTGACGTAAATGCAGAACCAGCCTCACTTTCCCCGAAATGGAAAAAGTGGATGAAGAGATTCGAAACATTTCTCACTGCAGCTGCCATAACTGATAGAACAAGAAAAAGGGCTATGCTTCTGTACTATGCTGGAGAACAAGTGCAGGACATCTTTGAGACTTTTCCTGAAAAAGGACAACCAGATGATTTTGATAAGGCAGTGCAGTTACTCACCGAATACTTCAGTCCAAGTCATAATGTAGAATATGAAATCTACATATTTCGACAATCAAAACAAAACCCAGGTGAAACTGTTGATGCATTTCACACCAGACTGAGACAATTAGCCCAGAATTGTGAATTTGCCAATGTGGACAAAGAAATAAAGTCTCAAATAATACTCAGCTGCACATCATCACGTCTCAGGAGAAGGGCACTGAGAGACCCAGATATAACTCTTAAAGGACTTTTGGATCTTGCCAGAGCTTTTGAAACGTCAGAACTTCAGGCCTCTGGCATGGAAAACAAACATGAAACGGCACAGGTTGCAGCCATGTCCAACACAAGAAATAAAAAATGGACCTCTGGACCCCAAACAGCGAACACAGAACAGCGAAATCAGCAAAAGATGAAATGCAGGAACTGCGGAGGTATGTTCCCTCATCAGGGTGGTCAGTCGGCATGTCCAGCGAAAGGCGTCCAGTGTCGAGCATGTGGGAAATTCAACCACTACGCCCGCTGCTGTCTCTCTGAACCTGACAAAAAGGTAAAACAAAACCAATATGGACAGAAAATGAAACCAACACAAAGCACACAAAAGATGACATGGCCTAACCGACGCAGACAAGTTAAAACCATTCTCACAAACGATGCTGAAACGGCCCCCATCAGTCATCTAGCTGCTACTGACTCAAGCACGGATGAGGAGTATGTTTTCATCACAAAAGATGCAGAGGGCAGAGAACCGCCAGTGAGGTCAGTCATGATAGCTGGTGAAAATATTGATGTTCTTATTGATTCAGGAGCCTCAGCTAACCTCCTGGATGGAAAAGCTTACAGCATGTTGAGACACAAACTCAAACTTGAGCAGTCAAGTAAAAGAATTTATCCTTATGGTGCAAAAACTCCTCTCTCCCTCCATGGCAAAGCCACCACAACAGTCTCTGCTAATGGACGAGCGACACAGGCTGCATTCTACATCGTTGAGGGAAGCTACGGCTCACTGCTGGGCCATGACACTGCAACTACACTGGGACTCATACATGTGGTACACTGCACTCAGGCGATTCCACAGGACGTGTCTAAAGCAGACCAGCTGCTCTTACAATATCCAAGTCTCACCTCAGGCATAGGGAAGCTGAAAAACTTCCAAGTCAAGCTGCACATTGACCAAAGTGTGCGACCAATTGTCCAGCCCCATCGTCGCATTCCCTTTCACATGAGGAAGAAAGTGGGAGGAGGAGCTACAATGCTTGGAGGACCAAGGCATCATTGAAAAAGTAGAGGGGTCCAACACCATGGGTATCACCCATCGTGGCATCACCAAAACCAAAAAACCCAGAGAAAATACGCCTCTGCATAGATATGCGCTGCCCAATACAGCCGTGCAAAGAGAGAGACACATATCACCTACTGTGGATGACATTGTGCACGATCTCAACGGGTGCGACCATGTTCTCAAAACTGGACCTCAACGCAGGTTATCACCAACTGGAACTAGCACCTGAATCCAGATACATCACTACATTCTCGACACATATTGGACTGAGACGGTACACACGACTCATCTTTGGAATTTCTTCCGCAGCAGAAGTCTTCCAACACGCAATCCAAAATGTGCTCCACGGAATACAGGGAGTCAGAAAACTTCAGTGATGATATCATCATTTTTGGCACCACCCCTGCAGAGCATGATCGTTCCCTGGAGGAGGTTTTCAAACGTCTCCATGACAACAATCTCACGATCAACAGGGACAAATGTGAATTCCACAAAACATCTCTGGAGTTCTATGGCTATGTTTTCTCCAAGAACGGTATCTCAGCTGACCCTAAGAAAATAGAAGCCATCACACACATGTCACTTCCACAGAACCCAAGTGAAGTCCGCAGCCTACTGGGGATGGCCAACTACAGCGCTCGTTTCATCCCAGACTTCTCCTCCATCACCCAGCCACTACGCGAGCTCACAAGAAAAGATACAGAGTGGTCATGGAAAGCAGAACACACAGAGGCCCTCAACCGACTGAAAGACAGGTTGGTCAGTAATCCAGTCATGAGCTATTTTCATCCTGACAGACAGACAAACGTCATCGTGGACGCCAGTCCAGTTGGTCTCGGCGCCATCCTGGCGCAGACTGACAAAAAGGAAAACAAGACATACATTGTAGCCTATGCGAGCAGGGCTCTGACCCCGGTGGAGCAGCGATATTCCCAGACGGAACGAGAGGCGCTGGCTATCGTTTGGAGTTGCGAGCATTTCCATCTTTATCTGTACGGCGCTGAATTCAACATGATCACAGACCACAAACCGTTAGAGCTCATCTTCAACAACCCAAAGTCCAAGCCTCCTGCACGGATAGAAAGATGGGCCCTCAGACTGCAACCTTACAAGTTCAAGGTGATCCACAAGGCTGGAAAGTCAAACCCGGCAGATTACATGTCTCGCCATCCACAAACACTCCACACACCCAGCATCACAGATGATGTTGACACTGAAATGCATGTCTCCTTCATTGCAGCGCATGCAGTACCCAAAGCGATGACTCTTGACGAAGTAAAAAGAGAGACTTTAGGAGATCCACTGCTGCAACATATTGTCAAAGTGATTCACTCAGGAAACTGGACGAGCCTGCATGACAATGTCGCGCAATTTGATCTGTCAGTCCTGAGAACATTTTACAACATCAGAGAAGAGCTTACAACTCTACAAGGTGGCAGCCTCGTTCTCAGGGGCAGCAGACTCGTTATGCCTCAGACCCTGCAATCCAGAGCACTTGCACTCGCTCATGAAGGGCATCAAGGCATCGTCAAAACTAAGCAGCTACTCCGGGAGAAAGTCTGGTTTCCAGGAATAGACAAACAGGCTGAAGAACTGATATCCCGCTGTCTTCCTTGTCAATCATCCACACCCAGGACTGAGCATCAGCCACTACAAATGTCAGAACTTCCACATGGACCTTGGAAAAATGTTTCAGTGGATTTCTGTGGACCCTTCCCTTCAGGTGACTACCTGTTAGTCATCTTGGATGAATATTCAAGATTCCCCTTTGTCGAGATTATGCAATCTACATCAGCATGCAAACTCTTCCCTGTCATGGACAAAATCTTTTCAACTGTGGGCATACCAGAAGTGGTGAAAAGTGATAACGGCCCTCCATTCTCAAGCAAAGACTTTTCAGATTTTGCAAGGTACCTCGGTTTCCACCACAGAAAGATCACCCCCTACTGGCCGCAGGCCAACGCTGAAGTTGAAAGGTTTAACAGGACTCTGACCAAAGCAATACACACACAGCTGCGGTGGAAGGCAAGCCGTGAAACAGGAAACAGGAGCTATACAAGTTCCTCAGGAACTACCGTGCAACCCCTCATCACACCACCAACCGGCCTCCAGCTGAAGTTTTCTATGGTCGTCCCATAGCAATAAAGCTACCATCCATCTCTCATCCTCCCGACGATGAAGCACTCCGTCTGACGGATGGATTGAAAAAAGACAGGATGAAGCATTATGCAGACAGAAGGAGGAACGCATCGCACTCTGAACTCAAGGAGGGTGATATTGTACTGATACAACAGAGGAAAACAGGAAAACTTGTAACACCATTCAACCCTAACCCATACAAAGTCATCACAGTGAAAGGAACAATGGTCACTGCACAGAGACATGAACACAAAATCACAAGGCACAGATCACACTTCAAACTCCTGAAACACAAACCGGAAGTCCCGCTCACAATAGGAGACACTGACAACAGTGATGATGACAGTGTTAGCGGACACACAGGCAATCCTGAGCATGTTGACCCTGAAGCCAGGAGGAGATACCCTGTGAGGGTAAACAGACGACCTCCTCAAAGATTTGTGACTGAACTGTAGCAAAGGCTATAAGGAGTGGTGAGATATTGATAAGTTCCCACCACAGCCTCTCATCACAGAAATGTTTATGTTGCTGATTCAATAATTGTACTGTAACATGGTTTCAGAATTGCTTAGAGACATTATTCTCAGTTATTCATTTAATGTTATATATATATATATCTGATTTTGAATTAATGGCACAGGACCGAGTAACAGCTACTCCTAATTTGAAAAATATTTTAAGTCTGTTAGTCCTATCTGTTTATTAAGTCCGGTCAGATTAAGTAAAGTTAAATTCAAGGAAAGACATTTCATTTGAAAGAAAAGGAGGGATGTAGTGTTGCTACAATTAGGTAGTATCCCTTTAAGAGACTGAGGAAGTCAGGTTGTGTTTACAGTCTATGTTAGTTGTTGCTGCAGCGAGCTGAGTGATACTGCGAGATGTTACCTGTGAAGACTTCATAGAGAGTTCATTAAAGCTTCAAGTCCAAACACACGAAACAGTGAGGACATTGAGTTTCTACAGTTGACACTGAATAAAAGAATAAAGACAACCAGGTCGTCTGAGGTGACTCACACTGGTAAATGTGGAGGAAGGTTTCCCCCAGTTTGCTCGTCAGCAGAGGCTCAGGTAGGTCCCTGAAGAACTGTTTGACCATGTCAGCCACGTCATAAGCTGATTGGTCCTCGTAACTCACACAGCCAGGGGACAACTCGCACTGCTGTCTCAGAGCCTGAATCCTTGACTTGACACCAGATTTACGGAACAATCCCACCTGAGAAGGAAACCAGGTGATGTGAGGGAGGGATGGAAAACTAAAATGATCATGTTTATATCTTAGCCATCACATGCACATTCAGCCCAGTAAAGACTGTTTTCCCACCTGGTCCAGGCAGTGTGTTCGGAGGTGGTTGAAGGCTTGTTGTAAACACAGAGGGAGCGGGAAACCACACCGCTGAACATGGACGATGAGGGGAACACCAAATACACTCTTCTCTTTGTAATCCAGCACCTTCGTGCGCTTCATAAACTTAGGCACGGACCTGGCGGTGATGGACAGAAAACATTTAGGGAGGACTGCAGAAGAGTGGTTCATTCTTTCATTATCTTCTCTTGTGTAAGTGAACAAAAGGGTATTTTCTGTGCAGAACTGTGAAAATGAAGAGGACGGGCTGTTAAAACGTTTGTGTTTGTGGCGACTGCTGGCCTGAGGCACGTGAGTGAAGATCTAAGAGCTGAGCATGCAAAAGCCACTGATCTTTAAGTGTTTAAGACACACATAAAGGTCTTTTTACACATATGGTTCAAATCTACATTTGAGCTGAAATGACTAGCAAAGGCTGTCACGTGTACAGAGCATTTGTCCTTTTTAGGACCGAGAATTACAAGACAACAAGAACACAAAAAGCAGTTTGTTCATTTGTTGCATCTGGCAGTGAGAACCCACCATGTCCAGCCGTGTTTATTAGACATCGAATACTTCTCCATGATGGCTGTGAGGCGGAGCAAAGAAAATTTCTGTATCAGGCTGAGCTGGCCGGCTGATTGGCTGCTGATCTGCAGTGAAGATGCAGGCTGGTTGAGATGATGGGGGGTTCTGAGACTGGGCCACCGAAGCCTGATACAGGAAGAGAAAATACCAACAATGAGAAGCAGTGACTTCGTTTGGGTTTCATTATTATAGTATAGACCTTTTCGGGCCAGCAGTACCCGGAAGTACCCCGTCCACCATTGCTGGGTTGTGCTACAGAGCAACACTTTCACCGGCTCGCAGATTAACCAGTGTTTTTCTCTTTCTACAAATATATATTTCTATAAGTTGAGTCGGTCGAGTGGGAATACATGTTCCGTCATAAACTGTGCCAACAATGGCGTGAAAATTCAACAATGGAAGAAGAAAGTATGAAATACACAAGCCTTTACTGCACGAAGACTGCCTTGTTTGCAGCCATACAGTTTGCACCGATTTCCTGGGCGCACCGACAACCAAGAAGTTAGGAAGACGTGGGTGAAAAATATCAACAGAAAGGACTTTGTTCCAAATGAATACAGCCGGGTGAGTTTTCGTTAACATTCAATCTCATACTACTCATAGTCTCGCTGAGAGTCCCGGACGATTCTGGCCGAAAGAACAGCAGTATGATGCTACTGTAGCCCTCGGCACTAGCACAAGCCTATAAAATAATGAATGAATGAATTAATTAGGAGAATGATAAAATAAATTAAATATAACATTAACACATAGCCTAATTTACCGCTAGCGTTAACATTACAGTAGCATAATCTTTATGGCTTGTTGACGTTAGTTATAGCCAGCGTTGCATTTTTCACGTATTCCCACAGTTTTTAGTGTTTGATTATGGGAATAGATCATGCTATTTCCATAACCAATCATTAAAAACAGCGATAAACTACCTTCATCTGTAACTGGAGGCCACTGCCTAACACCATCAATCCAAGACATGTCAGCGTTATCAGTAACAGATGCTCCACGCTGCTGTGTTTGGGTTAGTTGGTGGAGCACCGCACACTCATGTTTGGACCACTAGGGGGCGCATGTCCACAATTTTTAAGTTGAAAAGGTGTATTGTGAAAACCAGAATGCCATTATGATCATTGGGGAATGTGTTTTGCTAAAATCAAATGGAATGAAGAAAACACATCAATCACACTGGTTTTAAACCAACTGTAACTTCTGAGGCTGAAAGTTTTCCTGCAGCATCGAACACCAAACTATTAATTCAACTCACTGATTGGTTAAATGACAAACCTCAGCGGGGTTACACATTTCTGTCACCAAGTTGTATTTAACAATACTATATAATTGTTTTGTTAGGCTTTACTTGTGTACTGACTTTAGGTAACTATATAATTACTTTGCTTCTGTTTATGCTTTATTTGCATTCAAAACTCAACACTTCATACTGTCACATTAGCTCTTTATTGTGGCTTAACTCTTTCACTCCACTGCAGCTCCACACAAAGGAGAACCTATGCTAAGAGCTAATGATGGAGAAGAGAAACGCAGAAGGAAATCAACAGCCAGCAAAACCTCATTTCAGCACGTTTGCAGCTTACTATTGTAAAAGAAAATATCAGGTAATTCTTTAAAAAACATCATCTTAATGCACTATTGTCTAATTTTTGGACATGACTTGTAGCCTCTCCAAACATTTAGCTAATCTCCAAATAAATTGACAAAGGCAAGTTGTTTCAACTTTGTTTAAACCTGCCTAATTGCAGTTTTTCACTTTTCACTGTTAGGCCTCAGTGTGGTGTATTATAACCAATAAAAAATAGGACCAAAACTATAAAAGTTAGATCCAAATTGTAATAAAGGATAATTGTTCTTTGAATGCCAAAGCATCAACTCACCTTGATCTGGTGAGGGAGGCCCCAACGCCAGAGTCCCGCCTCTCTCGGCTCGTCCCGGTGGAATCAGTATCATTTAAGGAGACTCCGTCTCTTTCACCTTCACTGGGGGTGGTCCTGCCCTCCCCCTCCCCCTCCTCCTCCCCCGTCTCCCCCTCAGGCAGCACACTGCGGCTCCAGTGGTCCACGATCTGCTGCAAGCCGCTGACGTGCTGGATGATGTCATCCAGGTGAGGAAACAGGTTGTCTTCTTTCTCCAGGTCCAGCAGGTCTCCAGTGCTGGCGTACAGGTGGGAACCCGGGACGTTGTCGTAAACGCTGACCCTGCTGCCCTGGGGGGCTCCAGGACAGGGGGCCTTGGACAAAGGCTGACCACACCAGGACTGACCAAGGCCATTTTGAGGTGAAGAAGTTTTGGGGTGTGACTCGGGGCCATTGTTTCTGTCAGTGGGGGACGGCGCCAGGCTTTCTATTGATAGGGCTTTTGGAAAAGTACCTGGTTTGTGGTCTTTAGGGATGTGAATAAGGAGGTTTTCATATGAGTGGAACTGGTTTTTGCCAAACTGGCTGTGCCCTTCTGTCCGCCTACCCTGGGAAGGTAACTCCATATCCTCCAGGTACATGCTGCTCCGTTTGCTGGCAGTGCGGGGGTTCTTACCTGCATGCTCAGGTACACCGGGCACCAGAGATTCATTGCTGGGGGTCACAGTTGATGTGTTTTGGTTTTCACAAGACCTGCTCGGGGAGACAGAGGATGCATCTGTACCAGTTTGGGAGCTGTGTTTGGGCGTGTGCTCTAACTGGCTGATGGGAGTACACTGAAGCATTTGAAGTGCATGAGGCTCCTCCCCCTGTAACACCGGTCCACTGATAACCAGTGGTGGTCTGCGATTGGAGCTTTTTCGTCTTGTCGACGGCCCCCAAGTGCGCATTAATTCCATTCGACGTAAAAACTCCTTGGCTTTACTCCGCCCCCCTTGCCCATGGCGACTGCTCTTGATGGGCAGCGAGTTGTAGTGAGGAAGTTCCCTCGGTGCTTGATAGGAAGCAGAGAGGGACGCCATGGATATGGAGTCGGGCATAGCAGAGGTGGAGTCTTCGCTGTGGACCGAGGACACTTCTGTGATTTCCTGCTCGCTCAGGTCCGTCAGAACGCTCTCACTGCTCGCTGTGCTCCGAAGACCCTCGCCTTGACCCGTCGGGCTGTACTCACTGGTGCCGTCCAACAGGAAGTCTTGTAGTCGAGACCAGCGTCGGCTGCTCCACTCGAACGTCCACCTTTTACTGATAGCCAGTTGGTCATCCTCATCAGAATCATCACTCTGTGAAAGAACAAAACACATTTTCAGTTAAAGATGTACACAAACTCTATATTAGTGCAAGAATACACACAATGTTCTTTGGGACAGACAACCACTATAATTACTAGTGATGTGTCATTTATGAACCAACTGATCAGGAGGACTTCACCTTTCCAAAGAATGAAAACCAAGAAGAGAGAGAGAAAGACTGGTGGGGGGTTTGGGGGGTCCTCCCCTAGAGAGTTATTAATGAAGTACAGTGGTACGTCTACTTATGAACGTATCTATTAACAAATTTCCAGCTAATGAAAGGCCTCTTCGGAAAAATATTGCATCCATATACGAAAGAAATTCCAGTTTACGAAGGCGAAAATGTTCAAAATACGCGCTGCTACTCGCAGAGTTTAGCGAACGTAAACATAGCTGTCGGCTCTGTATCTCAGTTTGAAAGCGGTGCGTCTGAGCTGCTCTGCCATTGGCTATCGCTTCAGCATCTTCCTGGCATCCCATTGGCTAGGAGGGACCCTTGTCTGTATGAATGTAACCCAGCAACTCAGGTAAACGAACAATTTTTATTCTTTAATGTACTTTATTCTTTGTTCTTCATTCTTTACATTAGTATAATTGTGCAATGATCTAATTCTAACATGTATTTATTACAGGTTTTTATGTCATTTCATGTATTATTTATTATTTATAAAAAATTATGTCTGACTTTTGGGAGCCTTGGAACGGATTAGGCCATTTATAGGGTAAAATGTGTTTCTAATTACAAAATTTTCCATTTACGAAACAACAAAGAATTAATTTCTTAAGTTGAGGTGCCACTGTAGATGCCATTTCCTGCATTCTGGTACATTTTAACAGGTTGTTGGACACCTACTTTTTACTCCAAGTAAAGCAATGATTCAGAGACTAGCCAGTTAACTGTTGTAACCTTTCCATTGAAAAAAACAACCATCTTATTGTTCACACGTGTTGGTGCACCAAATTACATTATATCATCTTTCAGTTAATTCTATTTGTGTTCACATCATGCTGGTTTCCACTGTAGCCCAAACGTCACACCACGTGACATGTAACAATGGTCAATGCTGTCATTAGCAAAGAGAAGTCTTGTCAGAGCATCTTGTTTCCGTGACAACTGGCCTGAAGCTGAACAGCATGGTGAGGCAACAACTACACGTTGACCAGGAGACCATTGTTCTCTCTTATTTGTTTGTACCACTCGAGACGAGGGAAGAGGCTGGAAGTTCTTTGTCCAGAACTTTCTTGGGTTATGTTCATGTTCTTCACAATCCACATTATACTGTCCGGCGTACCACTGAAGCCTCATTTTCCCGCTGCCCCATCTAAGTTGACCCAAAGGAGTGTTGGTCATGAGTGCAGTTCACTTGGGTCTGGTGTGCACCAAAATGGCTGTACCATGCACGGCCGGACGAGTACAGTTTCCAGTGAAATCTGGTGCAGTTTGTTTGTGGTGTGAAAGCTCCACAACCTTCGAGCCAAACCCAACTACATGGTGTACAAACCCAAGTGAACTACACTCATGACCATCACTCCTTTGGGCTGACCTAAACAGGTGAGACCTAAACAGGTGAGACCTCAAACAGGTGAGACCTAAACTGGGGACAAAAGAATCTCCTTATGTCCATTGTGTCTGAGGAGGGAACAGATATTGCCAACAATTGATAGTTAGTCCAAAAAAAATGCTTCCAGTCTATGCTACTGTAATTACAGTAAACAAGGTAAAGCTTTCTACAAATTTTTTATTGTTTGGTTGAATGTAACATCAATTTAATGTGACATAGGGCTAATTTTGAGGTCATGCAACAAAAGCTGGACATTGTGAGATGGCAATGGGTCTGACCTAACCCTTACCTCCTCCAGTTCAGAGCAGCTTCATTGATGGTTCCATTCGGTTGTTAATTTGATGCCACAGACAGTTGATGAGCTGGGTTTATTTATTTATTTAGTTTGTTAGCAGTTTTCTCTGCTCCCTCCATATTATCTTTTTAAGTTTGTTCTGTATCACAACACTCCTCACACTTCACAACCCAGCACACACCACACTCTCACTGTCGCGTCTCTTTAATCGTCTTGTCTTTAAATGTTTCACAGCTGGTGTTTTTAGTCCTCTCTGATAAAATCAGGACTTTAGAAGTTAATAAAGATGGTAAAGGGACTGGTGAAGGACACGTTCACCCTTCACATTCCCACAAAAAAGTCTGCTACAAGATTAAATTGCATAATAAGATGGTTTTGTTAGATGATGACACTAACCGTGACACTAACCATGAATGTAAATTGCAGACAACAAACTTATAAAAAAAGAGTCCATGAACAGCTCATGAGAACATCAAATCTTTTACTATTTAAAATTATTTCAATCAAAGTTAGCTTTGTTAAAATTAGCTTTAGCTAACGCTTCCACCTCAGTAACATGAGTTCAAGTACTGGACACTCCCATTTTTTTCTGTTTTTTTTCTTCAGTCTCTTGGTGAATGAATCTGAAAGAACTTATCTCTTAGATTAACTGAATAAAACAAAATGAGTCTTCTCCTTTTTCATTTTACAAATAGTATTTTTAGATTTAGAACCATTAGAACCATTTAGAACCTTAAATTACAGTTTCTTCTATTGGACTTTAAGGGTAAATCTGGGAGAATTCTGTCTTTCTGGGTGTCTGCAGCATCTACTAACTCTGACATAGAAAGATACATTTTGTCACCGTATTAATTGACAAAAGTTGTGTTATTTTTACAAACCAAAACAACAAAAAAGGAAGGGAGGAAACATAGAGCCAGAGACTTAAAAAAAATGGAAAGGTCCTAGGGACCGGAGCCTCTGGAGCTGATGGAGCAAAGGAGGATACTTCATCAAATGAAAAGCATCATGGACGACCCTGAACATCCTCTAACAACACAGAGGTTCAGCAGCAGAGTGTCTTCAGATCTGCTACAACACAGATCCTTCCTGAACACACCTGGAACACACCTGGAACACACCTGGAACCTTCTACAATCAGTCTTTGAAGAAACTTAAATCCTGACAGTTACTGCAGCTATTTAATTTCCCTCAGGGATCGATAAATTATCTTTGAATTGATGTGAATTGAAATGAACTGAAGAATATGTTTCCTTTAAATTCTAAATAAATGTCAAAATGTATATTACAATTTAGTTCTTAATTCAGCTAACTCAGAGAGAGACCATAACTAACCTGCTGAGCTGCAGTTTTATCCTCTGACCACCTCAGTGTTGCTGCCCACATCTGTTTAGAGCAGCGGTTCTCAACCTTTTTTGAACAAACGCCCCCCCGAGCATCCATGATGCTTTTAATTTGAACTATATAAGAAACTTGAGAAACCATGGAAGTTTAAAATAGACTTCTCAAGGCGTGACGCCCCCTTTTGTGCCTGAGCGCCCCCCTCTCAGCCCTGACGTTTCCAGCGCCCCCCCTAAAGGTCCAGAACGCCCCCTGGGGGGCGGCACCGCCCCCGTTGAGAAACCCTAGTTTATATAGTCATCTCTGTAGTTCATGTACTAACAATGAACCAGTCAGAAAAGAACATGGAAAATATTAGTTTTCCAGTTAATAGATTTTGCTATTATTATATTTTGTCCTACATAATATTGTCAATATGTCTGTGAGTCTCCTCTCTGTCCTCATCATCATCTCTGTCCTCCATCCTCTCTGTCCTCCATCCTCTCTCTGTCCTCCATCCTCTCTGTCCTCCATCCTCTCTGTCTTCCATCCTCTCTCTGTCCTCCATCCTCTCTCTGTCCTCTATCCTCTCTCTGTCCTCCATCCTCTCTGTCTTCCATCCTCTCTCCTCCTCTCCTCTCTATCCTCTCTCTGTCCTATCCTCCATCCTCTCTGTCCTCATCCTCCTCCATCCTCTCTCTCTCTGTCCTCCATCCTCTCTCTGTCCTCCTCCTCTCTCTGTTCCATCCTCTCATCCTCTCTCTGTCCTCCACTCTCTGTCCTCCATCTTCTCTCTGTCCTCATCCTCCATCTCTGTGTCCTCCATCCTCTCTGTCTCCATCCTCTCTCTCCTCCTCCTCTCTGTCCTCCATCCTCTCTCTGTCCTCCATCCTCTCTGTCCTCATCTCTCTCTCCTCTCCTCCTCCATCCTCTCTGTCCTCCATCCTCTCTCTGTCCTCATCCTCTCTCTGTCCTCTCTCCTCCTGTCTCTGTCCTCCATCCTCTGTCTGTCCTCCATCTCCTTCCATCCTCTCTCTGTCCTCATCCTCTCTGTCCTCCATCCCTCTCTGTCCTCCATCCTCTGTCTCTGTCCTCCATCCTCTCTGTCCTCCATCCTCTCTGTCCTTCATCCTCTCTGTCCTCCATCCTCTCTGTCCTTCATCCTCTCTGTCCTTCATCCTCTCTGTCTCTCTCTCTGTCCTCCATCCTCTCTCTGTCCTCCATCTTCCCTCTGTCCTCTGTCCTCTCTCTGTCCTGTCTCTCCTCTTTTCTTTCTTTATCCAGCTGGTCTTCATCAGGAAGGTCCCAGCATATGATCCAGGTCCTGGTCCAGGTTTCTTCCTCTTAAAGTACTTTTTTCTTGCTACTGTTTGGCTTAAAGGTTTTTTCTGCCATTGTGGGAGTTTTTTTTTCTTTTTCTTTTTAGTTGCCGTTTTTATTTGATTAGGATTTAATATTATAATTTTAGTAAACCATAACTAAACTAACGGGGGTCATGATCTGCGTCTCTGTAAAGCACCTGGAGATAATTTGGATTGTAACAGATACTATATAAATGTTCACCTTTTATTCAAATTCACAACCAACAAACGTGAGATTGCCATCAAACAGAAACATTGTCATTGTGTTTAAAAGTCTAATTATGATTGTTGAAATACTTTTTATTGCAATACATTTTACTATGTCCAGCCTGAACCTGACAGGTTCTCTGGAGATCAGGTCCAGTCCAGCACAAATGAACAGACGGCCGTATGTTTTTATTTTTGTCAGATAATTCAAAATTGCAACTCTTCTCAGAAATTTGATTATTTCTAAATGGACAAGTATAATATTGTCACCTATGTGCATTCAAAAAAGGAACAATTTTGAAATATTGCATTAAGAAACAAGCCCCACCCCCCCCCACCCCCCCCCCCCCCCCCCCCCCTTCAGACCGGGCCCAGTGTTTATCAGGAAGGTTCTGTTCGGCTCAGACAGCGAAGGACGCTGAAACATCAACCTATCAGCAGCATCCAAGAAAAGATTTCTCTTGGTTCTTGCTTGGTCACTGGTTCAAAAAACAAACTGGACAATAGACTTTTCTAAAGAAAAAAAGGAACATATTCTACGATCAGATGAGAATATTTGAGAATTTGTTTTTAAAAAAATACAGAAGGAACAACATCATCTCACAGCAACAAGTGACAACTGAACTGAATCTGTCGTAATGTTTGACATACTGTGAGCAGGACTGTTTTAAAATAGTATTTAAAAATTACTTCTTGTATTATTCAACTCTGAGAAGATAGGATGCTGATAAAATTGGACTGCTGTAAAGTGGAGTAATTTTAAATCATTTAGGTGAACTACTGCCGTATTAAGACACACGTGTTGTATTCTCATGTCATCAGGTTCAGAAAGAAAGGTACTTACTTTCTTCTTGGGGTGGCTGACGTCCAGTTTCATGGAGGAACACTTGTTCAGAGTATTCAGACGTCTGCAAAACACACATGTTCACATGCTGAAGCTTAAACTGGTTGTACTGGTAAGTTTTGTCTGCTGTCACTCAGTTATCTGACTTCCTGCTGAGTCTGATCAGGTAGACGGTTCATTTCCTTCTTTCGTCTTTTCTGACTCTTGCTCTCACTTCCTACTGTCCCCCCTCCCTCTCTATCTCTGACTGGAGTTCATCTTCTGCTTTGAGGAATGCACCCCCCCCCCCCTTTCCTCCCTCCTCCTTTCATCTGCCAGCCGTCCTTCGACTCTCTCCGGAGGAAAGTCTACTCATCCGCCCACCATCTCTGTTTTCTGTAAGTCAGCATGTGCAGAGCTGCTTGTTAGCTGGGTGGGGGGGGCCCTAAAACACGTTAGCTGTGTCATTTACAACACTGTAAGAGATTCTTATTCATGAACTGTTAATGTTTTCTGTCCAATCACACAAATGTGTTCATGAGGATTGCTTCTTTCATGGCTACAGACAGTGATCATCACTGATGCAGGTTCTTTGGCAATGTAGCCGTCAAGAATAGCCGACCACAATCACCACACCCTTGGAGAGACACGTGATGACAGCAGTGCAAGAAAAAGTTAAGAAGGGGACGAATCTGCTGGTGCAGGGAAGGAAAATGTCAATGCCAGGAAACTGGAGATGAGACTAAGAAAAGGGGTCTTAAAACCCACTCAGCATGCTAGACTATGCTGGCATCCCCTCACTCTTTACCTCATACACCCCCCCTACGCTGCCCCCCAAAGGTCTCTCTTTGAACGGACCATCAGTGTGATCAAAGCCTGGCTGTCTGGAAGGGAGTCTTGGATGGTGACTTCATTCATATGGAGCCCCGTTTGAGTCATAATTCAATGAATAAATGAGTCTATTATTATGAAATACAGGCGTTTTTTCAACATTTTCCCTGACGGAGACCTCCCAAGGGATTAATAAAGTTCTATCTAATCTAATTATTATTATGAAATATGTATCCATTATTATGAAATGGTTCCCATTATTATGAAATACATGTTTATTATTATGAAATACTTCCCATTATTATGAAAAAATGTAATTATTAGTTATTATTATTAGTTTAATGCATAACAGTTTATTTCAGAATGTCTTTTTTTCTAAGAATGAGTTTTTACATAACTGCTTCCTTTTTCATAAGAATGAGTTTTTACATAATAATGACATTTTGCCAGTGGGCGGGACCAGTGGTTGACCTGCACGCTCATTGGCTGATCCTTCACCATTCTACGCTCTGACATCGACTAGTTGGTGGGGGACTCACATCGAGCCTGTTGGCTACCTCTCGAGAGTAAGTCAGAAAAGGATCTTTCTCCTGTCGCCATGCTGTCAAAATCAAGTTTTCCCTACATTTTGTGCTACGTTTCTTAGTCGATGTCAACTTTTAACCGTAAACTGAGGTGAATGCAACTATTATGCATTAAAGTAAGATTAAATAATAATAAAAATATATTTCATAATAATAAACATGTATTTCAGAATAATGGGAACCATTTCATAATAATGGATACGTATTTCATAATAATAAACGCCTGTATTTCATAATAATAGACTCATTTATTCATTGAATTATGACCCAAACGGGGCTCCATACATTAAGGGTGGGGGTCAGACATCTAATGAGTAGCAGTTAGCAATTAGCAGCAGGCCTCGCTGGGCTTTTAAATGACTGGATGTCCTCACCGACAAAGAGGCTCAACCAGATCCCGGTCCAGGAAGTCATGGTCCCTTTTCACCGAGGAAATATCAATTGGAAATTGGGAATCTGGAAAGATAAGAGAGAGACAGAAGAAAAAGAGAGTAGGCTTATAAGTAAATGACTGGCAGATGACAGGTTAGCTGTCTGTGAGGTGCGCCACGGCTTCTGCCACTGTTAACAAATGGAAACACGCAAACAGATTTTCATCCCCTCAAAAACCAACTTGAATCCCGCAGAGTTTCAAAAATGACTCAAGTGTTTTATTTTGGTGATTCGGTTCAATGTGCAGGCATCATGCGCACCACACACCCCCACAGCTCAGCATCCACAACCTGACATTACTGGACCTCTGAGCGTTTCTGAGAACAGCACTGTCTGTGAATGTGTGTGTGTGTGTGTGTGTGTGTGTGTGTGTGTGTGTGTGTGTGTGTGTGTGTGTGCTGCTAAATTAGGATTGCTAGATTTCCAGAGCCTCTTCTTTGATTACTGAGGTCATTTCCTGTTCGTGTTTTGACTGTATGAGACCTGATGATCATCACATGAGCAAATGCCCGTAGGTTTACATGACAACAAGGAGAGGGAATAAAGGAAGAGTGAAAGCAAGAAACGGCTATAAAAGGGAGATGACTGGGAAGAAAGTGGCGGGCGAGCCTAAGTACGAGCAGAAAGGTGGGAGAGAAAGAAGCTGTGAGAGTCCCAGCAGTGATAACAAGGCCTTTCCCATGACCCCCTCCCTCTGGACAGGAACTGAGGCCTGGAAATAGAACGCAGCAGCCTAGAAGATGGGGATATGGAGATGGAGGGATGGCAGGAAGAGAGGAAGAAGCATAGATGATGGAAAAAATAAGGCAGAGAGAAGCTAACTTAGCATGGGGAATAAACAAAAGGAGCTACTCCTGTGTGTGTTACCTTCGTAGAGCTGAGCGTACTGTGGAAACCCTGCTGCTCGGAGCCAGTCACAAGCCTCTTTAGCCTCAATCTCTGTAAGATAAAAAAAAAAAAATCATAGCAGTCATGTTTCATCTACAACATCCAAATCCAGGTTTGGTTTCCTTGAATGAATCGGTGAAGGAGTCATTGTGCCAGACAGAAGCCCAGGAGGGTTCGGGTTAGACTGTTCTCCTGTCTGTGACTCCTAGAAGAACATTTTTTTAGTGAACAAGGGAGGAACATCTCAGGGATGCGTTTTTCCTCTGGGAATTCACTGGAATGATGAATAGGGAAAATCTGGAAATCAGAAAATCAGCCATCTTTAGACGTGGAAACACAGATTAACGTCATAAACTGTCCTCAAACGTGAACTCCAGACAGAAATACCAACAGTCAGCTGTTAATGTGTACGAGTCCTCTCACGCGGTACCGCAACCATTAGGTGTTGCTGCCAACGCCATGAGACATTTTACTGCCTTTTGTTTTACTACTTTTTCCGTGAGTTTATGCATTGCACACACTGCTAAAGTGGCAGCAGGAGAATGTGTGTGTGCATGTGTGTGTGTGCGTACATGTACTTTATGAGCAGACACTTATTAAAATCTCTGCAGCTGCTTCGTGTTGACAGAAATGTCTGAATGAACTGCTGCCAGGATCATATATGTTTTAATCAGCACACATACGTGTATGTAGTTTAAGTTTCATTTCTAAGAGCAGAGAGCCCATTAGTGAACATATGAGACCAAAATAAGCTATAAACATCCAAACAAAGTTGGTAAATATGAACAGAGGTTTATCCCGGGCATGTGCTCGTCTCATTCACTCATTTCGAGGTGTTGAACGGCAACGACGCCACAGAAATACAGAGGACAAAGTTCAGGAGAGCAATAAAAAGCTTCCATCTTCACCATCAGAGGAAATGACACTGTCACCACAATCCAGTAATTACATCCCTCTCCCAGCATTCTTAGCATAACTCCTGGCTCTAAATCACATGTGAAGCAACACAAGGGTAGATTACAAAAAAAGTGTTTTTTTCCTTTGGATCTCTAAGAATAGACTGCAGACAGAGAAATTAAGCAACGAATTCACCCTCCAAACTTACTGGAAGCTCTCATGGTGACCTGCGTTTATATCTCCTCTGCTCAGACTGGAGTTTTCTCTCCATCCCTCTGCTCAGTCGTTCGCCGCTGTGCAGCTTTCCGTCCAGCGGTGGGAATTCACTGCTTTTTTTTCCCGCCGCCCATCCAGCCCTTGTTTACAGCTCTGCCTCCTCTTCCAGCCCCATGCAGCTTTGCTCTTCCCTCTAATTTTCTCCTCAGCCTCCTTTATTGCACTTTCATCTTTGTAAGGATCCACATACAATAACTCTATTTTTACAGCTCTCTCTGCCATATGCTTATTTTTTTCACTTATGTATTTAACTTATTTCCCTCTTTCTACACTTATTTCTTTCAGCTTTATCTTAAATTCATTCAAAAAAAAGGAAAATCTTTTTATTTTTCCCCCCTCGGTTTCCCCTTAAATTCTCCCTCACACATTTGATTTCATCCATCCTTTTTTTGAAAGGAACATCCTCATCTTTTCCCCCACTGGGCTCCTCTACAGCACCAGAGCTGCTGTTGCTCATCACATTTACGCAGGAAACGGCTCATTTCAGCTGGCGTTAGCATCAGCTGGGCCCTGGAGGCTACAGGCTGCTGGACACGCTAACTTCACATCAGCTGAAAACTAACGGATATGTGGGAGAATCACACACATGCAGCAACTTAGCATGGAGCCCAAGAACAGCCCAAATATTGAAAAAGATGAGGCTGTCCAACGGCTGGGGGGGGGAGCTGAGACCTCGTGGGAAAACCACAAAGAGGAAGACATACCACAACAGCTGTCTATTTACTAAACGTAGATTATAACTCTGTCATAGAAGCCAGGTTAAAATAAGACTGCTAATACAGATGGACGCTCCAAAGGAAAGGCAGCAGGAAGGTTAAGTGTGACACAGCTGATTTTCCACCGTCAGAGTGAAAATGGATGCTCAGACTGAGCTGAGTCCACTTCCTGAGGAAGCTGAGGTCCTTCAGTGTTGGCAGAAAGATGCTGGAGATGTTCTAGCAGTCTGTGGTAGCCAATGTTCGGTTCTCCTTGGTGGTCTGCAGGGTCATAGGCATTTGCCGATTGTGCTAGTAAAAGTGGCATATTATGCTAGTGGCAGTGCTGGTTTTTTTGCCCAAATTATGCTCAAATTATGCTTGCTTTTCAAAATTATGCTACTTTTTAAAAAGATTATTCTGTGCACAAACTTCACAACTCACAAGACAAGTTTAAAAATGTATTTTATTAACCCTGGTCATCGTTCTGGGCCCGGTTGTTCAAAACCTGGGTAACTTTATCCGGTGGTTAGGCCTATACGGCAGATAAATCTGCTATCCAGCGAACAAAAATATGTTGCACAAAGCCTGGATAGTGTGGTGGATAACTATCCGCGGATAGCTTGCTAACCATCGCGTGTAGCAGGGCGTGACACAGTTTGTGCAAGGTTTTGCACTCAAATGGCCTCCAGTTAGCATGGTAAAGTATGCAAATTTCGAGTAAACACTGGGAGAAAGACTAAGGAGTCTAGGACTGAGACACAGACTTCCGGTTCCGTTTCATCAAATTCCCGCGGTATCTCAACACAACTAAAAAGCAATCGCAAAATAGGAGTGGAACCAACTGTTAATAGTAACCTATCGTTTTTAGTAGCTGAGATCTTCGTTTTCTTGAATTATTCTAAAATTGTGCTGTTAAGACAAGAAAATATACGGATTATGCTAGCAGTGCTACTTTTGGAAAAAGGGCAAAAATTATGTTCAATTCCTCAGATTATGCCAAAAATTATGCTAGCACAATCGGCAAGAGCCTACAGGGTCAGCAGCATTTCAGCCAGACAGGTACAAACAGACTAAATCAACTGGTTAGGAAGACTGGGACTGGGACTGGGACTGGGACTGGGACTGGGACTCAGGACAACAGGACTGTTGTTGTGGGACTGTTACAGGAAATCTTTTCTGCTTCAGGTGATAAGTTTGTACAACACATCATCTCTGTGTGATAGATAAATCTCTGGATTCAATACTTTAAGATACTACAGACCACATGACCTGCGCTCTAGTATGTGCATTCAATAGCTTTATTTGTAGTTTATTACTTATATATCACCATCATTTCATATCCTCGAAATCTAATATTTAATTTTTCTATTTGGAACATGACCATTTCATCTTAATAGCATGCACATTGGAGAGTTTAGTCCAATTTTCTTTTTATAATAGAATAGAATAGAATAGAATAGAATAGTACACAGACTATGCCAGTATGCCAGTGGTCTGTGGGAGCCAACACTGGTCAAGGTTGGTCAGGGATCAAATACTTATTTCCCTCAATGACTTACAAATTAATTTTTATTTTTCATTTCATGTAATTTTCTCACATTTCTTTCAATATTCTTCCTATAACTGTTAAAATAAAGCTGCCGTAAAAATCTGGGGGGGGGGGCTGTTGGACACTGAACATGTAGGACGTGTCTCCCTTTTGCTCCACGAGTTTGTGTTTATTTTAACTTATTAACACAGTTTACTTTCATCAGTTTGGCCGGTGCAGTATTCGTTTAAGTGCTGTGTCAGTTTCAGTGTGTTTTAGGGAATTTTAGCGGACAATAATGGCAGCTGCACGTGGAAACCAAGCTCGCACAGGCCGCACTGCTAAGGGTTCTACATCGGCTGAGCCCCCATCTCCACCGAAGGTGGTCACGGACCCCGAGCACGCACCCAGTTTGGATCACCTCCGGGCTATGTTAGACCAGCTGAGGGGGAGACATTTGCGGCAAAATAGACTCATTGTCTGGCGAGCTCCAGACAGACATTTCTTCGGTAAGAGAGGAGCCTAGGCACGCAATTGAACCGATGCAATCAGAATCAGAATCAGAGTCAGAATCAGAATCAACTTTATTGCCAGGTACGATTTTACACAAACGAGGAATTTGTTGTGACAATGATGGTGCATGCAATTAAGGGAAAAGTATAACAAACAATTCTGCCCAAATTGTCTTATCTCTTCCAATGCATACGTGTCTTTCTCCCTCAGTCTTTTTTTCACAAATTAGATAAATTAATCTCTGGGTTTATATGGAACAGGAAGGTCCCTCGATTGTGAAGGGAGCTGTTGCAGTGACCCAAGACCCTGGGGGGCTTGGCCCTTCCTAACTTTAGGGTGATTCAGCTTTGGATCTCTCTGGAGAGGACACCAGGGCCTCCTACATGGTTGAGAATGGAGATGTTTTCTGCTAAACCTGCTTCATTGACTGCTCTCACCCATGCTCCTCTTAGCTTTCTCTCTTTCCTTTTTGCAATAATATCTTAGTTAAATCCACTTTTAAAATTCGGAAGCAATTTCGACGCTACTTTGGTTTACAGTCTTTCTCTTTTTTAGCACCCTTATCGGCTAACCCTGTTTTTCATCCCTCCCTGATTGATGGGACCTTTTTTTCATGGTCTGACAGGGTATCAGGGTACTTAAGGACATGTATATTGCTGGTGTATTTGTATCATTTCAGCAACTCTCTGAGAAATTCCATTTGCCTAGACAGCATTTTTTTAGATACCTTCAGGTGCAAAGTTTCGTCCGCAATCTTAGCACCATTTTCCCCAGTCTTCCAGAGGCCTCTCTTATTGACTCCTTTTTAATCCCATCTCCTACCATTAAGGGTGCTATTTCACGTCTGTACAGTCTTATCTATCCTTTGCAGTTTACCTCGCAGCATAAAATTAAATCCAAGTGGGAGGAGGGATCTAGGGGAGGAGATCTCGGAGGAGCTGTGGGATGCCATTTTGCGTTGAGTTCACTCCTCATCTTTTTGTGCTAGACATGGTCTGAACCGGTGCAAAATTTTACATCGTGCCCATTTCACTTGAGTTAAGCTCTCCAAAATCTATGACGATGTTGATCCTCGGTGCATACGATGTCATCAGGCTCCAGCGACCCATGTCCATATGTTTTGGTCCTGCGCATCACTATTCAGTTATTGGACACAGATATTTAACTCTATCTCTCTCTATCTCTACAGCTTTGTTTGGAGTTTTACCTCCTACTTTGCAGCTTCCTAAATGTAAAGCTGACTTTGTAGCCTTTATTGGCTAGACGTTTGATTTTACTGAAGTGGAAGTCCTCTGCGCCACCTTCTCATTCCTCTTGGATCAGGGACATCCTTCAGTTTGTGAAGCTGGAGAAAGTTAGGTGCTCGAACTTGCAAAGTTTTATAAGACTTGAGGTCCATTTTTTGCGTATGTTGAGGGATTGACTTTTACTGCTATTCCAGAGTATGCTGGAAATGTTTTTTATTTTTCTCTGTGAATATATTGCACTATTATTTTGAAGTGGGTGACCAATTGTGTGTTTTGTTCTATGTATATTTTTTTTATTCTAAAATTTTAATTTTTTTATTATTTTTTTTGTTTGTGTTTTTTGTTGTTGCTATTTTGTTTTGTTTTAATTTTTTTGACTATTAGTTATTTCCTATTTGACTCCATGTTATTTTATTTTTTATTTCTTTTATACTTGACATTTTATTCACTATCGGAATGTCACCTTTTGACTTTGTTGTGTCATGAAAAATTAATAAACAAATGTTTAAAAAAAATATCTGAGACTGTTCATTTATTTCCTAGTATGACAACTGCCAAAATCAGCGGGGGATCAAATGCTTATTTCCTCCACTGTACACATATATATATATATATATATATATATATATATATATATATATATATATATATATATATACATATACACACACACACAGAAACACACAGCTGGTATACTGCTCCTTCAGCTGTTAGGTCAGACATCTGAAATTGCAGCTACAACAGATCAAAATTTACAATTTTCACACATATTCAACTTTTACACTTCATGAAGTAGTAGGCAACAGATCTGAATCCTGCATCTCAAATCTATAGTTTTCAACATTGAACAAAATTGAAACTTCATTAAAGTGTTTTTGCATCTATAGTGAAAAATGTACTTTTTGTAATTGTGTATCAGTGTGGGGACAACCTACTGCTATTCATGTGAGCATCATTTAATTAGGACATTAATTAGTTCACTAACACACTCAGGCGCAGCTAATCTGAGATGTCCCCCGTTATTTTCCTCTCTGCAGCCCTGCTGTGGAGAACATGTGACGACAGGCAGCAAAGCCACTAGAAACAACGCCAACAAGGCACATGGACGGTATCTGGGTGTTTGTGTGTTGGCTAATGAATTTGTGCATCCAAGTGTGGGACGAAGGGAGATGTAAGATAATTCCTTACATAACAAGGATGCCAGCTGTGTTACATAATAAACCCAGTACAAGCACCCCAATGTCCTCAGACTTTTTTCTTTTTTTTATGAAAGTTTGCCTTTCTTTCTGCTGCCTTTCATTTCCTGCCTTTTATCCACAGCCACTAACCTTGACTTTCCGACAGACTTTTTTTTTTCTGTGTGATGTCTGCCTACTACTGGGTCGCAATGACCCTGAAGAGTCTTGCATGACATCATTTCCTGCTTTGAATTTCCCATGTGTCCAGCGAAGCATGTGAGCTAAGAACAGCAGCAGCAGGAAGTTCCTGGGCTGAACATGTCGGTGGGACTCTGCTGGGATAATTGTTAGACAGCAGTGCACTCATGGGTAGAGAAGAGCTAGACTTGTGCACATGTGCAAAAATATATGTAAATGACGCTCATTATTGAAATCAGGGGACTCATATTGCATACTCGTACTGATAAGGAACAGAAAAGACTGTGAGCACTCATACTCTACATACTAAAACACACACAGGCTGCCTGGAAAGCAGCCATTTTCCCACATATGCTAAATCACTTAGTCCTTCATCTTAAAGAGTCAGAAGACAGAGGAGGAGTTATGGGAGAGAGATATTACAGAGGACAGTGTTTGTCCTGATGGCTGGGGCTCCTCTATGATGATGATGCAGGATCAGATACAACCCTAACCCTAACCCTAACCTGAGACAACTGGAAATGGCCTTATGAATTTGCACTTGGTAAAAATGATTGAAAATACTGAAGTTAGGATGAGTGTACACAGCCTGGATTTCAATGAGAAAGGACAAGAGAAGCAGCCATCAAGCTGCCTGTTTGGTCGTACCACCTTTTCTCCAGCAGAGGGCGTAAATGAGTTTCCTGCATTCAAATCAATTCTTCAGAGTGAAGCAGCCTCAAAGCCAATGCTTGTACATGCCCTTCATTTTTTTTCTCTGACTGTGTCTTAGTTCAGTCAGGGTTTCTGCTTTGACAGGCAGTTATGGTTTGACAAAATGAGTGCAGTCATTGTTGGTGTTTGAACTTTCACTCTGGCAGACATTTTCATTTGGGACTTCAAATAAAGTACAAACAGGTGATAGCTTCAAGTCTTCATAAATGCGTGGAGAAAGATACACTAAAGTCAGGACACTTTAAAGGATGAAACAATGCGTAATCCAATCACTAGACCGAGTCTGACAAGAACTCAAATTAAAAGAAAGCATGGAACTGATGTAAGGAGGTAAAAGACCAATAAGAGCTTTATAAATAAATAAAACCCAGTGTCTTTCACATCTTACAACAAGAGAGGACCACCCAACATTAGAATATAAATCACAGTGATGGGTGTCATAGCTGTCTGCAGTGATGAATCTTAATGCAGAGTGGTAAACAGAGTCCAGGGGTTTAAGAGTCGCAGCAGAGGCGTGCATGTACAAAATATCACCACAGTCCAACACTGATAAAAAAGTTGCCTCAACAAGCATCTTCCTACAATGTGGCGGTAAGGAGAGCCTGTTTTTCAATAAAAAAAAACAACTTTATTTCATAAAGATGTCACCAGCTTAGAAACATGATGTTTAAAGGTAAGTTTATCATCTAACCAGATACCGAGGTACTTGTATTCAGTGACCCTTTCAATATTTGTATAGTAATTGGTAGAAATTATGAGGTCATCATAGATACTATTTTTTGATCTGGTGAACAACATAAATTTAGTTTTGCCTGCATTGAGTACCAATTTGATTATCGAGTGCAACTTGGACGTCAGAAAAGCAAGTGTTGGAGGGAATTGATGGCATGGTGTGCATCATTGGCAATACAAAACAAAATGGCGTCATCTGCATAAAGATGAATGAATCAGTGACAGCTGAGGTGATATCATTGATGTAAATCGAGAACAGAATGGGCCCTAAAATTGAGCCTTGTGGCACACCATTTGCTAATTGGACATATTCAGATTTAACGTTACCAATAGCAACACAATGCTGCCTGTCGCTAAGGCTAAATCATCAAATCCAAGACTATGAAGTATTTTTTAGAGCAACGTATGATCCACTGTATCAAATAATTTGGAATTATCAATAAAAAGAGCCGCACAGTGTTTTTTCTTGTCTAAAGCTGTTATGTCATTTAAAACAAGAGTGACAGCAGTAATAGTGCTGTGTCTTTCCCTAAAATCTGACTGATGCCTAATTGACAAAGTCATGTGTTGAGGGGAATGATCTTAGCTGAGTATTGACAAGTGATTCCAATATTTTTGCAAAATATGATAATTTAGAAATCGGTCTGTAATTATTAAGGTTGGCTGTTCCACCACCTTTATGTACATGAGCGACCTTCCAAACCTTCGGGACCATGCCATTTAAAACTGTGAGGTTAAAAATATGTGCAATGTAGCTGACCACAATTGGTGCTGCAAACTTTAAAAAGTAGGGCTCAAGTTTGTCCCCCCCCCCCCAGGCCGCAATGACAAACAAGGAGTTGGCATGACATGGGTGATGTCATCAACAGCAGACAGTGGGGGTCCTGTATAAGTTTCATCAAACAGGTTACCAGCTGATGCAAAATGTTCATTAAAAGCCAACACATCTCCTTGTGGTCTGATATAGAAGACCCATTTTCAGTGGTAAGAGGAGGAAACGACCTGGTCCTGGTCCTGGTCCTGGTCCTGGTCCTGGTCTCCCTCCACCTCTGTTCAGGTGTGGGCCTCTTCCTTTAAACAGATCATCTCCCGGTCCTGGTCCTGGTCTCCCTCCACCTCTGTTCAGGTGTGGGCCTCTTCCTTTAAACAGATCATCTCCCAGTCCTGGTCCTGGTCTCCCTCCACCTCTGTTCAGGTGTGGGCCTCTTCCTTTAAACAGATCATCTCCCAGTCCTGGTCCTGGTCTCCCTCCACCTCTGTTCAGGTGTGGGCCTCTTCCTTTAAACAGATCGTCTCCCGGTCCCGGTCCTGGTCCCGGTCCTGGTCCTGGTCTCCCTCCACCTCTGTTCAGGTGTGGGCCTCTTCCTTTAAACAGATCATCTCCCAGTCCTGGTCCTGGTCTCCCTCCACCTCTGTTCAGGTGTGGGCCTCTTCCTTTAAACAGATCGTCTCCCGGTCCCGGTCCTGGTCCAGGTCCTGGTCCTGGTCTCACTCCACCTCTGTTCAGGTGTGGGCCTCTTCCTTTAAACAGATCGTCTCCCGGTCCCGGTCCTGGTCCAGGTCCTGGTCCTGGTCTCCCTCCACCTCTGTTCAGGTGTGGGCCTCTTCTTTTAAACAGATCGTCTCCCGGTCCTGGTCCTGGTCCTGGTCCTGGTCCTGGTCTCCCTCCACCTCTGTTCAGGTGTGGGCCTCTTCCTTTAAACAGATCATCTCCCGGTCCTGGTCCTGGTCCTGGTCTCCCTCCACCTCTGTTCAGGTGTGGGCCTCTTCCTTTAAACAGATCATCTCCCAGTCCTGGTCCTGGTCTCCCTCCACCTCTGTTCAGGTGTGGGCCTCTTCCTTTAAACAGATCGTCTCCCGGTCCTGGTCCTGGTCCTGGTCCTGGTCCTGGTCCTGGTCTCCCTCCACCTCTGTTCAGGTGTGGGCCTCTTCCTTTAAACAGATCATCTCCCAGTCCTGGTCCTGGTCTCCCTCCACCTCTGTTCAGGTGTGGGCCTCTTCCTTTAAACAGATCATCTCCCGGTCCTGGTCCTGGTCTCCCTCCACCTCTGTTCAGGTGTGGGCCTCTTCCTTTAAACAGATCATCTCCCAGTCCTGTCCTGGTCCTGGTCTCCCTCCACCTCTGTTCAGGTGTGGGCCTCTTCCTTTAAACAGATCATCTCCCAGTCCTGGTCCTGGTCTCCCTCCACCTCTGTTCAGGTGTGGGCCTCTTCCTTTAAACAGATCGTCTCCCGGTCCCGGTCCTGGTCCCGGTCCTGGTCCTGGTCTCCCTCCACCTCTGTTCAGGTGTGGGCCTCTTCCTTTAAACAGATCATCTCCCAGTCCTGGTCCTGGTCTCTCCCTCCACCTCTGTTCAGGTGTGGGCCTCTTCCTTTAAACAGATCGTCTCCCGGTCCCGGTCCTGGTCCAGGTCCTGGTCCTGGTCTCACTCCACCTCTGTTCAGGTGTGGGCCTCTTCCTTTAAACAGATCGTCTCCCGGTCCCGGTCCTGGTCCAGGTCCTGGTCCTGGTCTCCCTCCACCTCTGTTCAGGTGTGGGCCTCTTCTTTTAAACAGATCGTCTCCCGGTCCCGGTCCTGGTCCTGGTCCTGGTCCTGGTCTCCCTCCACCTCTGTTCAGGTGTGGGCCTCTTCCTTTAAACAGATCATCTCCTGGTCCAGGTCCTGGTCCTGGTCCTGGTCTCACTCCACCTCTGTTCAGGTGTGGGCCTCTTCCTTTAAACAGATCATCTCCTGGTCCTGGTCCTGGTCCTGGTCCAGGTCCTGGTCCTGGTCCTGGTCTCACTCCACCTCTGTTCAGATGTGGGCCTCTTCCTTTAAACAGATCACCTCTTTGCCAGAACAGATTAAAGTTCTCAGTGAACTGCAGTCCTCTGGACTCAGACTCTGGACAACCATGTGTTCAGTTGAAGCAGCTGAATCTGTCCATCCTCCTGTAGATGTTTGGGAGAGGTCCACTAATGAACGTTGGTATTGCTGCTTTATCAATACTCTCAAACAGTTTTTTAAAGTCTTTTTTTTTTCAGGTTTCAGATTGATCCTTTCTTGTATCCACTGCAGCCACATGAACAATCAGCTGTTTCAGCCCCTGGTGTTTCTCCAGGACCTCAGGGAGGAGCCTTGTGATGTCACAGACAGTGGCACTTTTATTTTTTTAAATGTATTTAACCTTTATTTAACCAGGTTAGTCCTGTTGAGATTAAGAATCTCTTTTTCAAGGGAGACCTGGCCAAGACGGGCAGCAGCAGCAAAACACAAAGTTGCAGACAAGACATACAAGGAAACAAGGTACAGTTTACAAGCAGTAAAATTTGCATGAAATAAAACTATCTATAAAACAAGATGAGAGTTTCTGGGAGTCTTTTATACAAACATCAAGCTAAAAACAGCGACATCCCAGGGAAACTTCTTCCAAGTCCTTCATCTTAGATTTAAAAACATTTAGCGACACAAGCTCCTTCAGTTTTAAATCGTTCTGCAACAAGTTCCAGGCTGAGGGTGCAGAAAACCCAAAAGCCCTTTTCCCAATTTCAGTCCGAGCATTTGGGACAGAGAACATAAAAAAGTCCTGAGAACGCAGTGAATACTGCCGGGTGTTATTTTGCGTGATGAAAACACACAGGTAATATGGAAGGAGACCAAGAATTGCCTGATAAAGGTATACCGATATATAAGCCTATGGGTCACCGGGGGGGGGGGGGCATCCTACCCGAGAGTACAACTCACAGTGATGAGTCAGTGATTTACAATTGGTAATGAACCTTAGGGACACATGGTAGGCTGTATCATCAACCATATGGAGACAATGAGCAGAGGCATGCATGTACAAGAGATCACCATAATCTAACACAGGTAAAAAAAAGTTGCAGCAACTAGATGCTTTTTTGCATAAAAAGAAAACACAACTTATTCCGAAAATAAAAACCCAGTTTTAGCCTCAGTTTCTTCACCAGGTTCAGCACGTGAGGTTTAAAATTTAGAGAGTCATCGATCAAGATACCCAGGTACTTGTACGAGTTAACAACTTCTATCTCCTTTCCATCAACAGTGACCACCACAGGTACATTTTTTAACCTAGCTTTTGAGGTGGTAAATAACATAAGCTTTGTCTTATCTGCATTTAAAACCAGTTTCAGCTCATGAAGTTTAACCTGAACAACCACAAATGCATTTTGCAAGTGCTCAACAGCCAGTGGCAAGAGATGCTGCACAGCAGTATAAAACAGAGTCTTTCAGCATAGAAAATGGAAAGTAGCATTTGACACATTTTGACCCAGATTATTTACATAAATAGTGGACCTAACACAGAGCCTTGTGGCACACCTTTGTGGATCGATACAACATCTGAGCATAGACCATCATACCTAATGCACTGAGACCGATTACTAAGATAGTTTGCAAACCAAGAAACTGCTTCTTCTGAGAGACCTGAGTTCAGAAGTCTAAGTTTTAAAACATCATGGTCGACTGTGTCGAAAGCTTTGGACAAGTCAAGAAAAAGTGCTGCACAATGTTGCTTCTTATCAAGACCTACAGAAATGTCATTTACCACCTTCAGTGCAGCCGTAATAGTGCTGTACTTTTTTTCTAAAACCTGATAGGTATGTTGATAAAATATCATTGGTGTATAAAAACTCCTTTAGCTGAGCACTGAGCTTGGATAGCTGCAAGTAACTACTCTGTATTAATGTTAGCTATGGCTCCGTCTCCAAGCAGAAGGGTATCTTTGACCTTGACATGACCACAGATATTCTGTTCATCTCCCTGTTTGATAAACTCAGTCACATTTGGCTCTGACGGTGGGAAAAATCTGTGTACTTTACTCCGGGTGATGTTAATGTCCTCCTTTGGTACCAACATTTTGATGGTACCAAAGGAGCAACATTTTAAACATTATGTTTAAAATTTAAACATTCACTCATTCTGTAATTTCTCCACATCAGCTGTCTTTTCTTCACCACTGCAGTTGTCTACATTTCTGCAGAAACTTGACCACAATAAAAGCTCTGATCCAATGTAGAACAGTAGAAGGGTCTCTCCTGCTTCCCTGCTGTTGCCACGGTAACACAGCTTTGATGATGTCATTGTATCAACACTTTAACTCGGAGTCAGCCAACTCAGGACCAACTTTAAACTTTAGCCTTCGTTAGTTTTTTAAACTAAGAGTTTATTGAACCTCGAGGCTAGGGGTCGACTGATTATTTCATTTTTTATTTCTCTTTTTTCAGAGATGATACTGTGCCAAGAAACTTCGAAACTGTACTTTTGGTGTTTGCTTAAAATTATAACAAAGATAAGTCATTTCAATTATGTTAAAGTTTTACTTTATTTACTGTGGAAATATTCAGGAAACTGTTTATTTAACTATTTTTTTAAGAAAAAACCTTATCAGAGATGCTGCTGAGCCTTTACTTCTAGTATTATTTACTTGTTTTTTAAATAAATGTATATTTCAGGCATTTAAACAAAGTTAAGTGTTGGAGTTTATACATTTTGATGCAAGAGATTTCACTTTCAAAACTAAAGGAAATGATTTTTCAGTTCCCAAACATTCACAGTGTTGATTAAAAAATGATGAGGGAGTACAATGGTAAACATATTATTGCCCATTGTTTTATTTTAATTTTAATTTATTTGCTACACCAGAATGAACTGCTCCATGGTTTTTCTGTATTTTCAGGGAGGTGAGAGGGAAAAGGGTGCAGCTAAAGTAGTCGTGCCATCATGCAGCACAGGCAGGAACCTGCTTCCATCTACATTCCTGTCATCTATTTCATTCACATATTTGATATTTGACTCATAGACGAGTTTCATCATCAACAGGAGGGAACACTAAAAACGAGACTTGACACGTTTCTCTTCTTTCTGCATATCAATCTCATGGCTTGGAATAGATAAAAAATAAATCAACAGTTAATAAAGTTAATAAACCCCAGAATACTGAGAGGAGCAACAACGGACACTGAGTTGGCAGCTGAAAACCCTTCGTGTCTGTGTTGCTCTGTTTAGGCCTTGAGGAACAGAAGTCATGTGACAGGAAGCTGAGGAAGTAACCGTTTGACTCAGTGGAACACAGGCAAAAACAAAACAAAATAGCTTTCTGGGGTTTGTTGTGAATTCATTCAGATATCTTGAAGATACACAATATTACCAAAAGTATAGACCTTTTCAAGCCAGCCCCCCGGAAGTACCCCGTCCGCCATTGGCAGAGTGTGCCACAGAGCGACACTTTCACCGGCTCGCAGATTAACCAGTGTTTTTCTCTTTCTACAAATATATTTTTTTATAATGTCGAGTCAGTCGAGTGGGGATACATGTTCCGTCATAAACTTTGCCAACAATGGCATGAAAATTCAACAATGGAAGAAGAAAGTATGTGAAATACACAAGCCTTTACTGCACGAAGACTGCCTTGTTTGCAGCCATACAATTTCCACCTATTTCCTGGGCGCACCGACAACCAAGAAGTTAGGAAGACGTGGGTGAAAAATATCAACAGAAAGGACTTTGTTCCAAATGAATACAGCCGGGTGAGTTTTCGTTAACATTCAATCTCGTACTACTTATAGTCTCGCTGAGAGTCCCGGACGATTCTGGCTGAAAGAACAGCAGTATGAGGCTACTGTAGCCCTCGGCACTAGCACAAGCCTATAAATCAATGAATGAATGAATGAATTAGGAGAATGATAAAATAAATTAAATATAACATTAACACATAGCCTAATTTACCGCTAGCGTTAACGTTACAGTAGGATTATCTTTATGGCTTGTTGACGTTAGTTATAGCCAGCGTTGCAGCGTTCACAGTTTTTAGTGTTTGATTATGGGAATAGATCATGCTATTTCCATAACCAATCATTAAAAACAGCGATAAACTACCTTCATCTGTAACTGGAGGCCACTGCCTAACATCATCAATCCAAGACATGTCTGTGTTATCAGTAACAGATGCTCCACGCTGCTGTGTTTGGGTTACTTTGGTGGAGCACCGCACACTCCAGTTATGTTTGGGCCACTAGGGGGCGCATGTCCACAATTTTTAAGTCAAAAAGGTGTATTGTCTCACCTGCCTTGACTCTCATCTGAGCTTTAGCTCCTCCCATACCTAGTCAATGTGAAGTGGCTCCATCTTTGCAGCTGGAACAGCTTCAACTCATCTGGGAAGGCTGTCCACCAGCCCCCGCCCCCTCAGTTTACCTGTCCTATCACTTCATGGCTGAGTTGCTGTCATTCCAAACACTTCCATTTCCTGATAATCCATCTGACAGTTGACTGTGGAATATTTAGGAGAGAGGAAACTTCTGGATTTGTTTCTCAGGTATCATCCTATCACAGTTCCACCTGGAATTCACTGAGCTCCTGAGAGAGACCCATTCTTTCACAGATGTTTCTAGAATCAGTCTGCCTGTCCAGGTGATTAATTTCTACACCTGCTGTAGGGGTGCACAATAATTATCAGTCCTGATAGTTATCCAGCCAAGAACCGGAAATTATGACGTCATCCCGATAAGTCGGATATCACGACAATAGCCCCTGATAATATATATATTTTTGTCAACACGGCAGTTCCTCGCTCCCTCTGAGCCTTGAATGACCGGCAGTGAATGTTGTGTTCAAATTAAATAATTCCGAATTAAAACTATTTTCCTTCCAGTTTACATGGAAATAGTAATTCCGAATTGAGGTTTACATGGAAAACACGTTTGTTCGGCTTTATCCAATTCCGCTTAAGGTCTGGGGGAAGGGTTCTGATTGGATGGGGGGGTGGACATCTTTACGTATTTACGTCTACCAGAAGAAAACAAACTTAGCAACAACTCGATTAGCAACAACGTTTCACTTATTTTTGACCTGGGGGGCGTCTCTATCTGCTAAACCTCCTTCATTTAACCTGGCCGCTACAACTTTGAAAAGCTCACAATTTTTATGTTTCCTGCCATCTGTTCTTTTAATTATTTCCAGTTCCTCCAAGCTATTTATTAAATAAATCGTCTCTGCTCTTGAACACCGCTTACTGCGTGCTGCCATCTTAAAACTTTGTTTTGAAAACAAGGCCAGCGCGGAATATAAGCATCATGGCGACAGACGGGCAAGGGAACTAGCATGCGCAGAAAGACGGGAATTAATTTAAAGCGGAATGAGTGTATACATGACTGCGGAATTATTCTATTCAGATTTAAAAACAGAATAAACCACACTTACTTCGGAATTAAGTTTAATTCAGAACTGACATTTTCATATGGCAATTAGGTGTTTACATGGTAACTTTCATTCAGATTTAACTTTAATTCTGAATTAAAGAGGAATTAAACTTCCCATGTAAACGCACGGATTGTGGAATAGCTCAAATAATGAGGAAATCCCTAAATAAGAACGACAGAATCAAACACAGAGGCTGTAATCAGAAGCTTCCTTCCCATGTTTAAAAATTGACATCAAAGCTTACAGTGTTTGAATTTGAAGTCAAGAAGTTATACCACGAAAGAAAATTGAACTAAAAGAAAATTCAAAGCAAAGTGTTCAGTCTATTAACTTAAAAATAGAAAATGACTAACTTTTATCCCAACAGATCATCAAACTCATGACGCCAAGTTTAAATTAGTCATCACAAATGTTCCCCACTGAGGTGTTTTCTGTAACCACCTCTGTATCTACCTTGTTCCAGCCTCCGCAGCAGCTGCTGTCGGGCGATGATGCGTGAGAGGCGCAGGGCGGACCGCCGTCTGGGGGTGTCCCCCAGCCTCAGGTAGTGGTCCTGGCCGTCAGGGGTCATGACCTCCAGACAAGTTCTCTCATTGGTACAGTCGCTCTCACAGTCGTCGCCATCACCTTCGATGTCCATGCGCTCCATCATTACCTCCAAACTGTTGCTGCAGGTATGATCGGCGCCGCCCTTTCTATCTACATCATCCGCTGAAGCGTCCACGCGGTCGGCGACCAGGAAACCCCCTGATGGTGCGAGCTGCCCGGCAGCATCCTCTTCTTTAACATCTGGGCTGTTGTTCATGGGTTCCTCTTTCCCTGCTGCATCTGAGACATCCACACTGTCTACGTTCACTAGAACATCTGCATCATCTAGAGCGCTACCAGAACCCCCCCTGACCCCGACCCCGACCCCGACAGCCTCCATGACATCTAATCCTCAGAAACAGCCGAGTCTTTCTCGCTCGCAGCCTGGCGACTGATTGTTCGACTGCTGCTGCTGAATTCCTGCCTCAAACATGCCCTCACTGGAAGCCACCCGCCCTTCTCCCCTCCTCCTCCCCCCTCCAACACGCCACAGCCAAACAAGCACACAGCCTTCATCACATCACCTGACGTAGATGAAAGTCCTTGTACTCCCACCTACACACAAGCTGACTCGTCAGCTGAGGAGCTGCTTTCACAAGCTCCTCCCCTCTGATCACGTGACGGCGGCCCGAGCACCGAGGCAACGCCGCCCTGCTTCCTCAACTTCTGCCGTGAAACTGTGAAGTTATATGTGGATGTGAATCTGTGATCTGTAGGGATCGGCCTGAAAACAATATGATCCCTGCAGCCAGGGCTTCATGTGAAAGAAGGAAGGAGCTGAACAATAGAGAGGAGGTTAGGAATGTAGGAGGGAGGTGAAGCCATTGTTTCTGCAGCTGAGGAGGACTGTGTTACCATGGAGTCAAATGTTCTCTACATCCATACTGGCCAGTTTATACCACACGACATTCAGCATAACTCATCTCTATGGAGCCCCGTTTGGGTCATAATTCAATGAATAAATGGGTCCATTATTATGAAATACAGGCGTTTATTATTATGAAATATTTCCCATTATTATGATAATGGTTTTCGTTTTTCATAAGAATGAGCTTTTACATAATAATGGCTTTGTTTTTCATAAGAATGATTTGTGTGTCAATCACAGCAGAGAGGGCGGAGCCATTTATGTGATTGGCTGCTCTTTCATTCAGGCATAAGCAACAGAACAGTGAATATCGATAGTGGGCGAGAGGTGCAATGTATATACTCCAGGCCAGTAGGTGGCAGAATGCACCTCAGTTTACGGTTAAAAGTTGACATCGACTAAGAAACGTCAAGGTTTCCCGTAGCTCAGTCCAAGCTGCCATAGCTACAATCGGACTAGGAGCGCACCTTGATGACGCCACGGCCCGCTGCTAACGGGACCTCACGGCCAAAACTAGTCGATGTCAGAGCGTAGAATGGAGAAGGATCAGCCAATGAGCGTGCAGGTCAACCACTGGTCCCGCCCACTGGCAAAATGTCATTATAATGTAAAAACTCATTCTTAGATTTAAAAAAAAGCCATTCTGAAATAAACTATTATGCATTAAACTAAGATTAAATAATAATAACAATATATTTCATAATAATTTTTTTAAAATTATAATAAAGGGAAATATTTCATAGTAATAAACATGTATTTCATAATAATGTGAAACATTTCATAATTATGGGTGCGTATTTCATAATAATTAACGCCTGCATTTCATAATAATAGACTCATTTATTCATTGAATTATGACCCAAACGGGGCTCCATACATCTCAGCATCGCTTACATTCTCTGCTCAAATGAATTTAAAAGAGGTTAAAAGCTGGTCCTGATTGGAGGAGAGCTTTGTAACTCTGGTAGCAGCACAGTAGTTAGCTCTTAGCTCCGTCTCCTCAGCAAGAATGTTCCAGTTTGAATTCAGGCTGGGAGGCGTCCTCCAGGTGCTCCCACTTCCTCCCACTTCCTCCCAGGACATCAGATTCACTGGGGATTCTTAAATGATGGTTGTTGCGTAACGCTGCATACTTGTTTGTGTGTCAGTGTGGTGGACTGACAACCTGTGAACCCATTTGTCACCAGATGACAGTTGACCCCCCCGGTGCAGGTGAAGCAGGTTTAGATGGATAAATGGATTTGATCACACTGCCCTCTTGAGGAAATTAAAGGGAACATTATATAACGGTTTCTCACCACAAACAGGGAAACATCAATTGTCCTTAATTACTTTACCAGTCAAGATAAGGAGGAAAAATGAAATCAGTGAAGAATACATAACAGAACAGTGAGTGAACTCTCCTCCTGACTGGTATAGTAATATAATACTGAGCTACACAGGTGACATATAGCAGGGGTCCCCAACCCCTGGGCCCCGGGCGGTACCGGTCCGCAGAGAAAAAAATAAATCCCTTCCATTATTACCGTTTGATTTATTATCAGAGTCTAAATAATGTTTTATTTTGAAAAATGACCAGATTCTCTCCGTTACATCCGTCTATGACTCTTGAACCATGACAAGACTTCCAGAGCCGAGTCTGGGTCACGTGATCCGTTTAAACCCCATAACCCTAAACCTAATGGAGAGGATGTTAGCGATGTTCTGTTGCTACGAGGACGCTGCTAATAAAGTTGCACATGAATACACAGCAGATTTATGTTTGTTACAATATATAGAAAATAGCACAGTTTTTATGCCGGTCGTATCATTTTATTTTGTTGTATTCCCTGACGTTAAACCGGTCCGTGGAGCAGAAAAAGGTTGGGGACCCTAAAGAAAGCTCATCCAAAACCTGGCTTTTCATGAAGGGGAAGCACAAACAACCAAAACACTGGAGGATTCATGATATTTCTTATCTCTCTATAACTGTCAGTCCCTTTTAAAATGCATTATGTTTTGAGAATGTGCTTACAACCTAATAAATCTGCCGTTTTTGCCCTCGTACTAGATGATCAGTGTGTGCCTGCAATAAGAATCATCAGTTTGATAACTTACAGTTTGAGAACAAATGGCAAACATTTCAGGTCTCAATCTGTCTTGTGAACTGATTTAAAACAGATAGTAATGAAAGCAGACTGAGCTTCACTGTCAAACACTTCACTTCAAAGTTCACTACCCATGATGCTTCACTGCAGCATCTCAGACTAAAAGACTAGAAGAGGCGAGAAGTGTTTTCAGTCGCCGATCTTTCACCTGTTGAGGTAAAGTTACTAAAGTTCCATGTCAAGTTGGAAGGAAGGTTAAAATAACATTTAACAACGAATGCAACTATGCAGCAGATCCAGCGTTTCACCTGCAGCTACAGGTGAGAGATGACTGAAGACAAATACGTCTGTGTTCATCTATACTTTCTAATAAACTAACTCATGTACACATTTACACCAAAAAAAAAACACAAATCCCTCATACAGAGGGACCACAAACCACAAACACCATGAAATTAATCAGAACATTCAGTTAATTGAGCGTTAAACTTCTAGTCTTCATTAAAGCATCTTATTACAGCTCAGAATGAGGCTTTTCCCCCTCATAACTGCATCTTCAGTGTTGTTCATTTGAAACGCATCTCTTCATTTGTTTACGGTATATAAGCACTCTATTTTTTTACGTGCACGCTCATCATACACAGTTATTTTTTGCACTGAATGCGTGGCATCAAAGTAACTCATTTGGCAACAAATGAGGTAAACAGCTTCAGTCAGAAAACATGTGTCTGATCTGGATTTCCCATCCGTCGCTTCATTCATGGAAAAGAAAACGCACGGCTGAATACCGGCGTAACTGTGAGGCCAGATGTTCATTCTGAGGATTCCCATCTCCAGATTTGATCCGGACAGATGTGAACTGGAGGGCCTGATGGGTTAAACAGTGGGAGGGGTGGGGGGAGGAGGAGCACATTTCTTCTTTCTTCTTCTTTTTTTTAAATAATAAACTGTATTCTCTGGGATCACCTAAGTGTCATTGAATCAAAGGTTAAGAATTGGCTTCAGTTTGCTGTTCATGACAGAACAAAATAATGGTTGGTTCTGGGAATGTTTGTCTTTCATTTATTTAAGTGGTATACATCTCTGTTATTACATTAAACCGAGGAGACAGCTGCAGCTACCCCCCCCCCCCCCCCCCAGCTAATACAGAGCACAGAGCGACTGACCCTCCAAACCTGCGGCATCACGAGCAAACACATGAGAATATGTGATGCACAGAGAATAAAACCTCCAGAATATAATAATAAAGAAGAGCTGGATTCACAAACACTGAACGACTGGCATCTGAAAGCTCTGCTCTGCCCCTCTCCACAGCACATGCACATGCCTGCGCTGTTTTCAGGACTAAATTTGACAATGACCTTCCCAAAATAATCAGGGAGCGCGCTGCGCATGACACTACGGGCGCACGAGCCTCCCTGCAGATAAACTTTCATCTTAGATGTGTAGTGATCTCAGCATTGCAGGGTTCAATAAAGCTATAGGCAAATCTCCAACAGCGAGACAACATCATATATAATTATTATATATATTTTTCCCCACACAGTAAGAAGTCATTTTGAAATAAAACCAGGAGCCACTGTGGGATCCAGAAGGATCTAACTATCCCGCATATGAAAACGAGCCTCGCGTCATGGTTCTGGTTCTGGTTCTGACCTGCCAGCCGTCTCTCCCGGACATTCCTCCACAGCAGATCCCAAGCCTTGGACGTGGACTCCCGCAGCTGCTCGCTGATCGACCGCCGCAGCTGAAGCTTGTTGGCGGACTTCCTCCGGGTTGTCATTGCGGTGCCGCCGGACGCATATTCCCGACTACAAGCGCCTCGATGCCGTCACTCCCCCCCCCGGGAACAGCCCCGGCTGGAACAGCCCCGGCTGGGACAGCGCGCCCCGGCCGCTGCGTCCGGCTGCCGCAGTAGTCGTCACCGCTTCACCTGGCAGAGGCTCGAGCTCCGCTCGCGCTGCGTCACCCTTCCTGCAGCAGCACGAGCTGGCGGATGAGGTCCTATTGACCCGATCTGAGCCCAGAAACGACCCCCCCTGACTGAGCTGATCCAGCGTTTCTGCCTTTCCTTCCCCCGCCCGCCCGGCTCAGCCGTCTGGAGAGTGAAGGTGCAGAAATGTTCCAGCAGAACCGGACACGTGCGGTGATCCAGATGTGAGAGGCGGGTCCCCCCCCGTATCACACACACCATGACCCACATGCTCTCCACGATACAAAACCCACCCACCCACCCAAACAAGAATCTCTTTCACCCCCCCCCCCCCCCCCCCCCCCATGCGCTAATAATACTCACACAACTCGGAGAAGCTTTACTCCATATTTCTGCTCACAAAGTCACAAATGTCTCAAAGTCAGAAAAGCTCTTTCAGAAACTCTCAGAAAAGGCTGACTGGTGAGAAATTTAAAAATCTAACCGTCTTTTGACCAGTGACCCTGAGTCACTGCTGTTCTTTAAATCTTATTACCTCCACCAAGGCGTTTATCTGTTTATCTGTCTGTCTGTGTTCAAGATAACTCTAAAAGTTATGGATGGATTTCGATTAAATTTTCAGGAGTTGTCAGAAATGTGAAAAGGAAGAACTGATTTCATTTTGGGTGTGATCCGGAAGAAATCCTGGATTCTGGATCACTTTCAAATTTTCGATAACATTGTGGTCAATGGGGCCGGAAATGTTGTTTCTCAATATCTCTATTAATTATTGTCCAAAACTCATGAAATTTGACTCAGGGATTAACAATAGAAACCTCTATCATATTTCAAAGGCTGATCCGGATCTGATCCAGAACGCAGATTTTATCACAATCTGTAAATCGCTATATGAGAGAACTGTTGTGGTTGGCGGAGGTCTGAACTCTCTGAGTGCTTTTCTAGTTTCACTTTGAATTTGATGCCCTCAAGGTTTTTGTTTATTTGTTTGTTTTTGTTTGTTTGTTTGTTTGTTTTTGTTTGTTTGTTTTAACGTGGTGCAGGGACAACAGAAGTGAATACTGTATCATGTTGCCAACATCTAAACCCAACCCCAAAACTGTCTCAACTTTTAAAATCAACTGTCAACAAGTTAGGACTGTGTGACCAGAGGACAGACAGGATGAGGACAGAGAGTGGATGGAGGACAGAGAGGATGGAGGACAGAGAGGACGGAGGACAGAGAGAGAGAATGGAGGACATAGAGGATGGAGGACAGAGAGTAGGGAGGACAGAGAGAGGAGGGAGGACAGAGAGGATGGAGGACAGAGAGGATGGAGAACAGAGAGGATGAAGGACAGAGAGGGGATGGAGGACAGAGAGGATGAAGGACAGAGAGGGGATAGAGGACAGAGAGAGGATAGAGGACAGAGAGGGGATGGAGGACAGAGAGGATGGAGGACAGAGAGGGGATGGAGGACAGAGAGGATGAAGGACAGAGAGGGGATGGAGGACAGAGAGAGAGGATAGAGGACAGAGAGGGGATGGAGGACAGAGAGGATGGAGGACAGAGAGAGGATGAAGGACAGAGAGGGGATGGAGGACAGAGAGGATGAAGGACAGAGAGGGGATGGAGGACAGAGAGAGGATGGAGGACAAAGAGAGAATGGAGGACAGAGAGAGGATGGAGGACAGAGAGAGGACGGAGGACAGAGAGAGGAGGGAGGACAGAGAGGATGGAGGACAGAGAGAGGATGGAGGACAGAGAGAGGATAGAGGACAGAGAGAGGATAGAGGACAGAGAGGATAGAGGACAGAGAGGATGGAAGACAGAAAGGATGGAGGACAGAGATGATTGAGGACAGAGAGGATGGAGGACAGAGAGAGGATAGAGGACAGAGAGGGGATGGAGGACAGAGAGGATAGAGGACAGAGAGGATGGAGAACAGAGAGGATGAAGGACAGAGAGGGGATGGAGGACAGAGAGGATGAAGGACAGAGAGATGATGGAGGACAGAGAGGATGGAGGACAGAGAGAGAATGGAGGACAGAGAGGATGGAGGAGAGAGGATGGAGGACAGAGAGGGGATGGAGGACAGAGAGGATGGAGGACAGAGAGGGGATGGAGGACAGAGAGGATGGAGGACGGAGAGAGGATGGAGGACAGAGAGGATTGAGGACAGAGAGGATGGAGGACAGAGAGGATGGAGGACAGAGAGGATGGAGGATAGAGAGGATGGAGAACAGAGAGGATGAAGGACAGAGAGAGGGTTGAGGACAGAGAGGATGGAGGACAGAGAGGGGATGGAGGACAGAGAGGATGGAGGACAGAAAGGATGGAGGACAGAGAGTGGATGGAGGACAGAGAGGATGGAGGACAGAGAGGATGGAGGACAGAGAGGATAGAGGACAGAGAGGATGGAGGACAGAGAGAGGATGAAGGACAGAGAGAGGATGGAGGACAGAGAGGATTGAGGACAGAGAGGATTGAGGACAGAGAGGATGGAGGACAGAGAGAGGATGAAGGACAGAGAGAAGATGGAGGACAGAGAGGGGATAGAGTACAGAGAAGATGAAGGACAGAGAGGGGATGGAGGACAGAGGGGATGGAGGACAGAGAGGATGGAGGACAGAGAGAGAGAGATGGAGGACAGAGAGGGGATGGAGGACAGAGGGGATGGAGGACAGAGAGGATGGAGGACAGAGAGAGAGAGAACGGAGGACAGAGAGGATGAAGGACAGAGAGAGGATGGAGGACAGAGAGGGGATGGAGGACAGAGAGGATGGAGGACAGAGAGAGGACGGAGGACAGAGAGAGAGAGAATGGAGGACAGAGAGAGGAGGGAGGACAGAGAGGATGGAGGACAGAGAGGGGATAGAGGACAGAGAAAGGATAGAGGACAGAGAGGATGGAAGACAGAGAGGATGGAAGACAGAAAGGATGGAGGACAGAGATGATTGAGGACAGAGAGGATGGAGGACAGAGAGGATAGAGGACAGAGAGGATGGAGAACAGAGAGGATGAAGGACAGAGAGGGGATGGAGGACAGAGAGGATAGAGGACAGAGAGGATAGAGGACAGAGAGGATGGAGAACAGAGAGGATGAAGGACAGAGAGGGGATGGAGGACAGAGAGGATGAGGACAGAGAGGGGATAGAGGACAGAGAGAGAGGATAGAGGACAGAGAGGGGATGGAGGACAGAGAGGATGGAGGACAGAGAGGGGATGGAGGACAGAGAGGATGAAGGACAGAGAGGGGATGGGAGGACAGAGAGATGGAGAGAGAGGATGGAGGACAGAGAGGGGATGGAGGACAGAGAGGATGGAGGACAGAGAGGAGGATGGAGGACAGAGAGAGGAGAGAGGACAGAGAGGGGAGAGGAGAGGACAGAGAGAGAGAAGAGAGAGGATGGAGGACAGAGAGAGAGGATGGAGGACAGAGAGGATGAGGACAGAGAGGATGGAGGACAGAGAGGATTGAGGACAGAAGAGGATGGAGGAAACAGAGAGGGATGAAGGACAGAGAGAGGGTGGAGGACAGAGAGGAGGGGAGGACAGAGAGGGGATGGAGGACAGAGAGATGGATGGAGGACAGAGAGAGAATGGAGGACATGGAGACAGAGAGAGGATGGAGAGAGGAGAGGAGGAGGGGGAGGACAGAGAGAGAGGAGAGGAGAGGACAGAGAGAGGATGGAGGACAGAGAGGATGGAGGACAGAGAGAGGATGGAGGACAGAGAGAGGGGGAGGACAGAGAGGATGGGAGGACAGAGAGGAGGGAGGACAGAGAGAGGATGGAGGACAGAGAGAGGGTGGAGGACAGAGAGAGGATGGAGGACAGAGAGATGGAGGAGAGGATTGGAGGGACAGAGAGGATGGAGGACAGAGAGGATGGAGAACAGAGAGGATGAAGGACAGAGAGAGGATGGAGGACAGAGAGGATGGAGGACAGAGAGGATGGAGGACAGAGAGAGGATGAAGGACAGAGAGAGGATGGAGTACAGAGAGGATGGAGGAAGAGAGGATGGAGGACAGAGAGAATGGAGGACAGAGAGAGGATGGAGGACAGAGAGGGGATGGAGGACAGAGAGGATGAAGGACAGAGAGAGGATGGAGGACAGAGAGGATGGAGGACAGAGAGAGGATGGAGGACAGAGAGGGGATGGAGGACAGAGAGGATGAAGGACAGAGAGAGGATGGAGGACAGAGAGAGGGTGGAGGACAGAGAGGATTGAGGACAGAGAGGATGGAGGACAGAGAGGATGGAGAACAGAGAGGATGAAGGACAGAGAGAGGATGGAGGACAGAGAGGATGGAGGACAGAGAGGATGGAGGACAGAGAGAGGATGAAGGACAGAGAGAGGATGGAGGACAGAGAGGATGGAGGACAGAGAGGATTGAGGACAGAGAGGATGAGGACAGAGAGGAGGAGGACAGAGAGGATGGAGGACAGAGAGAGGAGGGACAGAGAGAGGATGGAGGACAGAGGAGAGGATTGAGGAGGACGAGGAGGAGAGGATGGAGGACAGAGAGGATTGAGGACAGGAGAGAGAGGATGGAGGACAGAGAGAGGATTGAGGACAGAGAGAGATTGAGGACAGAGAGAGGATGGAGGACGAGAGGATGGAGGAAGAGAGGAGGAGGACAGAGAGAGGATGAGGACAGAGAGGATTGAGGACAGAGAGAGGATGGAGGACAGAGAGAGGATTGAGGACAGAGAGAGGATGGAGGACAGAGGAGAGGATGGAGGACAGAGAGGATGGAGGAGAGAGAGGATTGAGGAGAGAGGAGGAGGACAGAGAGGATGGAGGACAGAGAGAGGACAGAGAGGATGAGGACAGAGAGAGGATGGAGGACAGAGAGGATGGAGGACAGAGAGGATGGAGGACAGAGAGAGGATTGAGGACAGAGAGGATGGAGGACAGAGGACAGAGAGAGGATGGAGGACAGAGAGAGGATGAGGACAGAGAGGGATTGGAATAGGATAGGAGGATATATAAAGGACAGAGGAGAGGATGGAGGGACAGAGGCTGAGGACCAGAGAGGATGGAGGACAGAGAGGGATTGAGGACAGAGAGAGGATTGAGGACAGAGAAGGATGGAGGAAGAGAGGAGGAGGACAGAGAGAGGATGGAGGACAGAGAGAGGATTGAGGACAGAGAGAGGATTGAGGACAGAGAGGATGGAGGACAGAGAGGATGGAGGACAGAGAGAGGATTGAGGACAGAGAGAGGATGGAGGACAGAGAGGATGGAGGACAGAGAGGATGGAGGACAGAGAGAGGATTGAGGTTAGTCTGACAAGGGTCATCAGGTAATTTACGTACAATATGTAGTCCACTATTTTATACTGAGAAGGATTACCTACATGTTATCAGAACAAACAGCAAGATATTTAGAGTGATGTCAATCACACTGACAATAATGAGGTGAAGATTTTTGTCCAAAATGGGAGGTGCCGCATTTGGTGAATAAAAGGGGTTTGCATCTGTCTTGCTAAATTGACATCAATCGATCCAACTATCCAAAAAGGGGTCTGCATGAAGAAGTTGCTAAAAGACTCACTTGGAAAAAGCAACTACATTGTGAGATTGTGCCAAACATCACTGACAGTTAAGAGTCTCTGTACTCTGCACAATTTATGCAGTCCTATAAGGTTATAAGATCTCATTATAGATCTGCATCTGTTTGATCTTGGGATTAAACAGTAAGTCAAACACTGATGCACAGTGTTGGGAAGGACCCGCTTTAAATGTCTTTTGTTGGTGTCCAGCTGTGAACAGAATGACAAAAAAAAAGGTAAATAATCAAGGAAATGTAAAAGCTCTGTTAAGGCCTGATTAAAATGCTGATGGTAGGTCTATGGGTAAGATGGCTATAAACAGATGGCAGTTTTAAATGAAGAAGTAGGCATGTTATCACAATATTTCCTATTGACCTTTAAAACCATCAGAGAACAAACTATGTGATCCAGTAATTTTACAGTTTAGTCTAGGAAATCTTCTCTGGTGATTTCCTCCTTTCACTATCACTATTACTATTTCTTCTGGTTCTGATTTGACTCTGGACTGTTTTTCTCCTGTGGGCCTCTCTGAGTTTACCTCAACTATCAGTAAAGCTAAACCATCTACATGTCTGTTGGATCCCATCCCAACTCGGCTGCTCAAAGATGTTATGTCCATTATTGGTATATTAATTTTGGATCAGATTAACCTATCTTTACAATTAGGATATGTACAACAGGTTTTTAAAGTTGCAGTCATTAAACCTTTGCTCAAGAAACTATCCCTTGACCCGGACATCTAGGCAAACTATAGACCAATATCCAACCTTCCATTTATCTCTAAAATTCTGGAAAAAATAGTTGCTAGCCAGTTAGGAGAACACCTGCATAGAAATGATCTATTTGAGGTCTTTCAGTCAGGGTTTCAGAACTCATTCATAGCACAGAAAAACTGCACTGATTAGAGTCTCCAACGACCTCTCATGGCCTCAGATGATGGATTAGTTTCTGTCCTTGTTCTGCTGGACCTCAGTGCTGCTTTTGATACCGTTGATCACGGCCTTTTGCTGCATAGATTGGAGCACACTGTTGGAATTAAAGGGACAGCATTAGGCTGGTTTAAGTCATCATACTTATCTGACAGGTTCCAGTTCGTCCATGTTAATGCGTTTCTTCTACACGGACTAGGGTCTTATGGCGTCCCACAGGGTTCAGTTCTGGGTACCAAGTCCTTTTCACTTTATACATGTTGCCCTTGGGAAAAATTATCCAGAGCCATGGCATAAACTTTCATTGCTACGCTGATGATACGCAGCTGTACTTATCTATGAAACCAGAGGAAACAAAACCTTTGGCTAAACTTCAAGGGTGTCTTAATGACATTAAGTCCTGGATGTCCTCTAACTTTTTGCTTCTAAACTCGGATAAAACAGAGGTTATTGTCTTTGGTCTCAAACACCTGAGGAATGGATTGATTGGGTTTGCGCTGGCTTCCAGCACAGCTGTGAAAAACCTTGGAGTCATTTTTGATCAGGATATGTCATTTAAGCAGCATATTAATCAGGTTTGTCAGACTGCCTTTTTTCATCTCTGAAATATCTCCAAGATTAGGAGCATCCTCTCCCAGGGTGATGCTGAAAAATTAATCCACGCGTTTGTCAGTTCTAGACTGGATTATTGTAATGCGTTGTTAGCAGGATGTCTGAAAAGCTCGCTGAATAGCCTCCAACTGATCCAGAACGCAGCAGCGAGGGTGCTGACAGGAATCCGTTAGCGAGATCACGTCTCTCCCGTGTTAGCCTCCCTCCATTGGCTTCCCGTGAAATTTAGAATTGAGTTTAAAATTCTGCTTCTCGCATATAAGGCCCTTAATGGCATAGCTCCTCGTTATCTACCAGACCTGATAGCACGTTATGCTCCTAATAGAGCTCTCTGCTCTCAGAGTGCAGGATTACTCGTCGTTCCTAGAATATCTAAAAGTAGGTTTGGAGGACGGGCCTTCTGCTACCAGGCACCTTTTTTATGGAACCAGCTACCAGTTTGGGTTCAGGAGGCTGACACCACCTCCATTTTTAAAACTAAATTAAAAACATTTCTGTTCAGTAAAGCCTACAGTTAGTCTAAACTATAGTGTGTAGGGGCTAATAGTTATAGCCATAGTTGTAGTAGCTCAGACTCGAGGAGGCTCATCTTAATCACAGCTTCGTCATAGCTATGCTGCTATAGGCCTACGCTGCAGGGGGACGCCAACATGATCAGCTGAGTGGTGTCTCCACTGCTCTTCTCCCTTTCCTTCCCTTTCCTCCTCCCTTCCTCCTCCTCCAGCTCATTCCATAGTTAATTAGCAGCACCTCGTTACTGTAACTGCTCCATTTTCTTTGCTTTCCTGTGGTTTGTTGTGCTGTTTTTGCCCCCCTTTTTCTTTCTGTATGTTTTCAGGCCAGAGTTTCCTGAGTTTCATGTTGACTTGCAGTTCCCTCCTCTGTCCATCCCAGCAGTTACCTCCACCTGTGTGTGTAGGTGTGTTCAGGGTGTCGGTTGCCGTGGTGACCGGTGATCTAGTCCTCTGAACCATCTCACCTCAGTGCTGCTACCTGCATCTGTTTATGTAGTCATTTCATTCAGTCATTAGTGTGTCTCTCCTCTCTCTGTCTCTGTCCTCCATGTCCTCCATCCTCTCTGTCCTCCATCCTCTCTGTCCTCCATCTCTGTCTCATCTGTCCTCCTCATCCTCTCTCTGTCCTCCATCCTCTCTGTCCTCCATCCTCTCTCTGTCTCTGGTCCTCTCTCTGTCCTGTCTCTCCCCTCTTTTTTTATTTCTTTATCCAGCTGGCCTTCATCAGGAAGGTTCCTCCATATGATCCAGGTCCTGGTCCAGGTTTCTTCCTCTTAAAGTGGAGTTTTTTACCTGCCATTATCCTTGTTTAGGATTCAATGTTATATTTTTAGTTAATGATATTTGCTCGGGGGTCATGATCTGGGTCTCTGTAAAGCGCCTAGAGACGATTGTCATTGTAACAGACGCTATACAAATAAAACTGAACTGAAGTGAATTGAATCACCTCAATAAAGCTTGCTAACTAAGGTAAAGAGGAGTGCTCTCCATAGCTGCCATGTTCTTGTCAGTCTGACTACCTGAAGTGAAAGTGTTCAGGCCGACTCTCTGTGAGCCAAAGTCACCTCCTGTGACAGGTTAAGAGTTTTGAGAGTTGCATTCCCGTGTTATTCCAGGAATGCCAGACAGAGCAATCACTGCAGCCAGGACACTCCCCAGCTGCCATCTGCCTGACACCATCGGACGTCCTGTTTGAGGTGTTGAGTTGCAGGTCAGCACGGATCTGCAAGCAGAGACCTGATTCAACATTTCCACTTGTCGAGGCATGTTTGACATCTCGGGCAGTCAGCAGGATCCTGAGGTCATGTGGACATCAAACACCACTTTAATCCTCATTTGGACCGTTCTAATTCGCTTTGGGAAGTATTTTCACATCAAATATGATTAATTAATTGTCAAATACGCAACATATGCTGATAGGATGTCAAAGCTCACGTTCCTGCTTTCTCTGCTCCTCCAAGGTCTGGGTCTCGGGTCTGAAAACAGTCGAGCTGAAAGTGTGACCTGGTGACTTATATTCTTGCAT
>JAGFBZ010000192.1:0-72500 GCA_018398805.1 Hirundichthys speculiger | reverse complement strand
CCCACGCCCCGGATGGTGAGTCTCCGCCAACACTGACTTCAGTTGGATCAGCAGGTGGCGCTGTCAGCTCAATCAGAATCAATCAGAAAAACTAGAGAAGGAAGAAACATGTGGCCCAAAATGAAGCCCTGAGGAATTCCACCAGTGGAGGACCGTCAGGTCTGAGCTGGATCTCATGATGGACAGTCAGAGAGGCTGCACATGTGCTCAGTCATGTGACTGATCCACAAACACTCATCATGAAGTCCTCTGGTGTCCCGTGGTCCTCTACCCACGTTGGTGGGAAAATTAGACAAATATTGTGTTTAATAATTTGTTGTGTATTTGTGTGTTTGTGCAGCCTGGAGATTCGTCTTCCAGAAGAGACCCCTCCCCTCACTGTGGAGGAAGAGCTTCAGGAAAATGTGAGTCACCAAGACAACCGAAAACAGACACATTAAAGAAGCGTTCTGAAGAATCAATAATCTGGTCTAATCTGGTCTAACCTGGTCTAATCTGGTCTAACCTGGTCTAACATGACCTAATATGGTCTAACATGGTCTCATCTGGTCTAACCTGGTCCATCATGGTCTAATCTGGTCTAACATGATCCAATCTGGTCTAACCTGTCTAACATGGTCTAACCTGGTCCATCACAGTCTATCCTGGTCTAATCTAGTCTAACCTGGTCTAATCTGGTCTAACATGGTCTCATATGGTCTATCCTGGTCTAATCTGGTCTAACCTGGTCTAACATGGTCTCATCTGGTCTCATCTGGTCTAACCTGGTCTAATACAGTCTAACCTGGTCTAATCTGGTCTAACTGGGCCTCCTGAACTCACATGTGTGAGTTTAAAGCTTAGGTTCTGACTCACTAGGGCCGTTTCTAGATTCCTGAAGGTTCCCTGGCCTCATGAGTGTGATGAGATGATCCAGATGTGTCAAATCCAACCTGCTGCCTCATTTCATCTGGATAGTAGCAGCTCCACTGGTCTCTGATGTGGATGAAGAACAAGGATCCAGAACCTGGGTCCAGAACTGATGACTCAGAATCAGGGATCCAGAACTGTCATTACCCAGAGATACTGGAGAGCATCTGAACCTCTCTGTGATGACAGTTCTGCTCCGATCAGGGGGCCGTCATTATTTTCATTACTGGTCAGCAGTTTCCCATGATGCTCTGTGGTTCTGACGTGTTTCTGTCTTTCTTCAGTTCCTCCAGAGCCGCCACAGTTCTCTCGTGCCAACAAACCTGGCAGAGACGTTGGATCCACACCGTCCCCCGTCAGAGGTAAAACCTGCACCTGACTGTGGTTCTGGTTCTGTCTGATCCACGTCAGTGAGTCCTGCAGCTGTCAGGACAGAACCTTTGACTCTCACTTTAACTTTTCTCTATTAAAGTGAGAGAAATGATCTCTAAACCTCTTCAGTGGTGAGGGTGCTGATGTGAAACTGCTTCTTCTCTTTTCAGGACCTCAGCGCAACACTTTGGACAGGGTGAGTTTTCTTTGATTATCAACTACTGAACTTAACGATGTTTGTGAGTTAGAAATCACAAAACTGAAAACATTAGTGGACCCACAACTAAACCCAGAGGAACTCCAGAATCACACTTTAACATGTCATAACTCTTTATTTCTGCTTTTTAAAAAAAAATGATTTATTTCTGTTTCTTTCAGGCAGGTGCACCACCCTGGAGGTGTGTTTACACGCACACATGCACATGCACATGCACATACACACATTCTCGTACTGCTACATGCTGAGGTCTGAGTGAAGAAGAGCTCCAGAACCAACATGTCCATATTGACCGATGTTACTTTACAACCACAGCTCCAACAAATCTGGGAGGCTGTTAGATGGAAATAAAAACAGAATCAATTATGTCATCTTATCAATCTATAATTTATTTCAGTAGAACATGAAGAACAACATCAACATCCGCTCATGTTGACTTTGATGCAGCAACACATCTGTAAACAGCTGGAACTGGAGCAACAAAGGAGGTTTACCAGTCTGAGACAAACTGTCCTCAACATAAAATGACCACCACCAGTTCATGATATCATCAACAGATTCAGAGAATCAGGAGTCTCTGTGTTCGAGAGCCCGGGATGAAGGTCTAAACTGGATGATGGAGATCTTCAGGTCCTCAGGCAGCACTGCAATAAAACAGACATGATTGTTTCCCGGACATCATTGATGGACTCCAAACAGAGAAGAAGACACATCATGAACACCATCCAGAGACACCAGCGTCTTCTCTGGACCAAAGCTCCTCTAAGATGGTCTGAGGATAAATGGACAGCTGTTCTGAGGTCAGATGAACCAACCATGGAGGCCGTGTCCTGAAGTCTGAAGAGAAGGACCATCCAGCTGTTATCAGACAGTTCAACAGCTGCATCTCTGATGGTTTCAGGTTGATTAGTGTCTATACGGACAGCTGGAACATCAGGAAAGGCTCCATCAATGTTAAAGAGAACATAGAGGCTCCAGAGCAACATCTGCTCCATCCAGACAACGACTCTGTCAGGGAAGTCTGTAACGAAGCAACACTTCATTATTTAATGTAAACAACTGTACAGCACTTTAAATTATGGGTTTAAGCACAATTGCACTTTCTTTGAACCACTTCATAATACAAGTTACAGTCATGGAAAAAATTATTAGACCACCATTTTTTCTTCACTTTCTTGTTCATTTTAATACCTGGTACCACTAAACGTCATCATGTGACTAAAGCAGACAGAAAAGAAAACACTGAATGCATAAAAGCAGTGTTTTTGGCAGTAAAACGCCATAGCTATTGATGTAAAAACTTAAGTGATTTAGGTTATAATCAAGAAAACCATGGAAAATGGTAAGATATCAGCTCTTAAATAAAACTCTTATGAGCAATCTTTGTGGTTATCGTTATGTTTGTCCAAACAAATGTACCTTTAGTTGTACCAGGCATTAAAATGAACAAGAAACTGAAGAAAACAAGGGTGGTCTAATCATTTTTTCCATGACTGTATTTTGTCTTTCAGATCCTATAAAATAGAATAATTGAAGTTAATGGTTTGAGACAAATTTAAAGTGCAAAGTGTGAAATAAGGTAGAATTGTGCTTAAAACCATGATTTAAAGTGCTGTACAGTTGTTTACATTAAGTCATGAAGTGTTGCTTCATTACAAAGACCTTCCAGATTTCAGGAAGATGATGCTGAACCACATTCTGGATTGTCACAGCAGCATGGCTTCACAGGAGAAGATCCAGCTGCTGAACTGGTCTGCTGGTCCAGACCTTTGACCAGTAGAAAACATCTGGAGCAGCAGAAAACCAAAACTCCTCCAACATAGGTCCAGGACTGTTGAGCAGCTGGAGTCCTGCATCAGACCACAATAAGACAACATTCCTCTAAAACTCCAGCAGCTGGTCTCCTCACTTCCCAGATGTTTACACACAGATGTTAGAAGAAGAGGAGATGATACACAATGATGAACATCACCCTGATCCAGCTGTTTACAGATGTGTTGCTGCATCAAAGGTCAACATGAGCTGATATTTTCATGAAATGGTCAAATGTCTCAGTTTAACATCAGATGTGTTCTTCATGGTCTACTGGAATAAAATAGATATTTATGAGATCTGACAATAATTGATTCTGTTTTTATCTACATTTTATACAGAAAACTAACTTAGAGTTGGATATAAAATGTGTTGTTTTATGTAATTTTACTTCACAAGGTACATATATTCCCATGTAGTTGTCACAGGTGTGAAATTAATCTGTCGAGAACAAAACTATTTTTTTTTTGTACCGGGTTGTTAATATGTTTATTTACACTGTAAACATTTTAAAGTTGTACAGTTTCAACATTTTAACATGAAGGTCAATGGAAACTGACTCTAGTGGTCGGTAAAGGAACCGCAGCCTCTAGTGGTCGGTAGAGGAACTGCAGCCTCTAGCGGTCGGTAGAGGAACCGCAGCCTCTAGTAGTCAGTAGAGGAACTGCAGCCTCTAGTAGTCGTAGAGGAACTGCAGCCTCTAGTAGTCAGTAGAGGAACTGCAGCCTCTAGCTGTCGGTAGAGGAACTGCAGCCTCTAGCTGTCGGTAGAGGAACTGCAGCCTCTAGCGGTCGGTAGAGGAACTGCAGCCTCTAGTAGTCAGTAGAGGAACTGCAGCCTCTAGCTGTCGGTAGAGGAACTACAGCCTCTAGCTGTCGGTAGAGGAACTGCAGCCTCTAGCGGTCGGTAGAGGAACTGCAGCCTCTAGCGGTCGGTAGAGGAACTGCAGCCTCTAGTAGTCAGTAGAGGAACTGCAGCCTCTAGTAGTCAGTAGAGGAACTGCAGCCTCTAGCTGTCGGTAGAGGAACTGCAGCCTCTAGCTGTCGGAAGTTTAGTAGAGGAACTGCAGCCTCTAGTGGTCGGTAGAGGAACTGCAGCCTCTAGCGGTCGGTAGAGGAACCGCAGCCTCTAGTAGTCAGTAGAGGAACTGCAGCCTCTAGTGGTCGGTAGAGGAACTGCAGCCTCTAGTGGTCGGTAGAGGAACTGCAGCCTCTAGCGGTCGGTAGAGGAACTGCAGCCTCTAGTAGTCAGTAGAGGAACTGCAGCCTCTAGTAGTCAGTAGAGGAACTGCAGCCTCTAGCTGTCGGTAGAGGAACTGCAGCCTCTAGTAGTCAGGAGAGGAACTGCAGCCTCTAGCGGTCGGTAGAGGAACTGCAGCCTCTAGTAGTCAGTAGAGGAACTGCAGCCTCTAGTAGTCAGTAGAGGAACTGCAGCCTCTAGTGGTCGGTAGAGGAACTGCAGCCTCTAAAGGTTAGTAGAGGAACTGGAGCCTCTAGTGGTCGGTAGAGGAACTGCAGCCTCTAGTGGTCGGTAGAGGAACCGCAGCTAAACCCTGGTCCATTCATGTTTGTGTTCAGGCCTCAGCCGGACTCCTCCGATCCGCCCGCCTGGTCCAAACCTCAGTTTCTTCCTCCTCCCTCCTCCACCTCCGTCAGCAGGAGCAACTCCTCCGTCAGGCCTTCAACCCCCAGGTCCTCCTCCCAGCAATTCCAGCTTCATGTTTCACACGTTGATACAGTTTCCAGATTGTAATCAGAGGTGTGTTTGTTGTCACAGGTTTGATGGACGGAGAGAGGTGCGCTGCTTTACTCTGACACTCGTCTGTCTCCACATTCATAAAGCAGAGATCTCTGTAATCAGAAACCAGTTTAAAGTTTGTCACAAACCACTGGTTCAATCCAGTTCCATTTATGGTCATCCAGCCAGCTGGAGCAGTGACTGGTTGGAGATAGTTTAACCCAGGTTAAACATATAATATGATATAATATAATATAATAATATAATATAATATAATATAATATAATATAATATAATATAATATAATATAATATAATTACAGTACTGTTTGCTTTATTTAAGTGTTTATTTTTACAACTATAAAATCATAAATACTCAGATTTTTTTTTTTTTGTAAAAAGGTATTTTGAACATTTTGTTGTAAATGTTCAAAGTTGCTTCTTTCAACTTAATATTTTAGTAAATTATTGACCTTCACAAAATCTCAACTGTTTGACATAAAAGTAAAATTTTTGTTACATGATTGGAAATTTTCTATAATTGTAATTTTATTTCCTAAAATCAAGACTTTTTGCTGTAAAACTACAAAATACTATCATAACTTTATGTAGTAAAATCTTAAATTTCATAAAATTGTAAACTTTTTGATGTAAAAATATCATTTAAAGTCACAAAATTGCAAATTTGTCATGTTAATGACAAAAACTTTTTAACCTAATATTAACTTTTGATCACTTGTTACATTTTACAACAAAAATATTGCAATCTGGCAAAATTCTCAGTTTTATGACAAATGTTGCTTTCTTACATAAAACAATTGATTTTTAAATGTGCTGAGTGTGTGATGAAATGACTGCAGCTTCATCAGAGATCTCAGGATCAACATTGTTGTGACCTAAATCTGGTTTATGAGGGTTAAAGTAATTTTAGTGACTTCAGCAAACAGGAAGCGTTTTTATTGAGTTCATATGAAACAGTGAAAACAGAGCAGCTGATTAGAAGTGAAACGTTTCAGTTGTAGTTCACATGAAATATTTCTGAATTTCACCTCAGAACTGTTTTCTTCTTCTCTCTCTTCAGCAAACACAAGATGACGGTGAGTTTTCTCCAGCTTTGTTAACATGTCAGCTGATGTCCAACATGTCTGAGCATGCTCAGATGACGGGTACAGTCATGTGACAAAGAGAGTTCACTTCTCAAGCAGCAGTGCACGAAGTTGAATATTTGCTGATATCTGATGTCATTGAAAGAAATTTTAGTTGATGCTGATAGAATCCACCTCTGATGGATGTAGTAATTAACTCTGGCATAAAATCACCATTAAATTATGGTGCTGCCATCGTCATGGTGATGGAATCAAGCAGCAACCGTCCCACTTCCAGACAGAAGCTCATCAAGAACTCAAGGTTTAGACTGCAGGTCCCACAGTCCCCCTACCGGGATGATTGACCGCTGGCCCCCCTACCGGGATGATTGACCTCAGGTCCCCCTACCTGGATGATTGACCTCAGGTCCCCCTTCCTGGATGATTGACCTCAGGTCCCCCTACCCGGATGATTGACCGCAGTCCCCCCTACCGGGATGATTGACCGCAGGTCCCACGGTCCCCCCACCGGGATGATTGACCGCTGGCCCCCCTACCGGGATGATTGACCGCAGGTCCCCCTACCCGGATGATTGACCGCAGGTCCCCCTACTGGGATGATTGACCGCAGGTCCCCCTACCGGGATGATTGATTGCAGGTCCCACAGTCCCCCCTACCAGGATGATTGACCGCAGGTCCCACGGTCCCCCTACTGGGATGATTGACCGCAGGTCCCCCTACCGGGATGATTGACTGCAGGTCCCACAGTCCCCCCTACCGGGATGATTGACTGCAGGTCCCCCGGTCCCCCTACTGGGATGATTGACCGCAGGTCCCCCTACCGGGATGATTGACCGGAGGTCCCACTACCGGGATGATTGACCGGAGGTCTCACTACTGGGATGATTGACTGCAGGTCCCCCTACCAGGATGATTGACCACAGGTCCCACTACCGGGATGATTGACCGCAGGTCCCCCTACCGGGATGATTGACTGGAGGTCCCACTACCGGGATGATTGACCGGAGGTCCCCCTACCGGGATGATTGATCGCAGGTCCCACTACCGGGATGATTGACCGTAGGTCCCCCTACCAGGTTGATAACTGCAGGTCCCACAGTCCCCCTACCGAGATGATTGACTGCAGGTCCCATGGTCCCCCTACTGAGATGATTGACCGCAGGCCCCACTGTCTCCCTACTGGGATGTTTGACTGCAGGTCCACCTCCCGGGATAAATGACTGCAGGTCCACCATACCGGGATGATTGACTGCAGGTCCCCCTACCAGGATGATTGACCGCAGGTCCCCCTACCGGGATGATTGACCGGAGGTCCCACTACTGGGATGATTGACCGCAGGTCCTCCTACCGGGATGATTGACCGGAGGTCCCCCTACTGGGATGAATGACCGCAGGTCCCCCTACCGGGATGATTGACCGGAGGTCCCACTACCGGGATGATTGACCGCAGGTCCCCCTACCGGGATGATTGACCTCAGGTCCCCCTACCGGGATGATTGACTGGAAGTCCCACTACCGGGATGATTGACCCCAGGTCCCACTACCGGGATGATTGACCGCAGGTCCCACTACCGGGATGATTGACCGGAGGTCCACCTACCGGGATGATTGACCGCAGGTCCCCCTTAGCGGGGTGATGACTGCAAGTCCCACGGTCCCCCTACCGAGAGGATTGACCGCAGGTCCCCCTACCGGGATGATTGATCGCAGGTCCCACAGTCCCCCCTACCAGGATGATTGACCGCAGGTCCCACGGTCCCCCTACCGGGATGACTGACCGCAGGTCCCCCTACCGGGATGATTGATTGCAGGTCCCACAGTCCCCCCTACCAGGATGATTGACCGCAGGTCCCACGGTCCCCCTACCGGGATGATTGACTGCAGGTCCACCTCCCAGGATAAATGACTGCAGGTCCACCTACCGGGATGACTGACTGCAGGTCCACCTACCGGGATGATTGACTGCAGGTCCACCCACCGGGATGATTGACCGCAGGTCCCCCACCTGAGATGATTGACTGTGGTCCCCCTACCGAGATGATTGACCGCAGGTCCCACTGTCCCCCTACTGGGATGATTGACTGCAGGTCCACCTCCCGGGATAAATGACTGCAGGTCCACCTACCGGGATGATTGACTGCAGGTCCCCCTACCAGGATGGATTGACCGCAGGTCCCCCTACCGGGATGATTGACCGGAGGTCCCACTACTGGGATGATTGACCGCAGGTCCTCCTACCGGGATGATTGACCGGAGGTCCCCCTACCGGGATGAATGACCACAGGTCCCCCTACCGGGATGATTGACCGGAGGTCCCACTACCGGGATGATTGACCGCAGGTCCCCCTACCGGGATGATTGACCTCAGGTCCCCCTACCGGGATGATTGACTGGAAGTCCCACTACCGGGATGATTGACCACAGGTCCCACTACCGGGATGATTGACCGCAGGTCCCACTACCGGGATGATTGACCGGAGGTCCACCTACTGGGATGATTGACAGCAGGTCCCACTACCGGGATGATTGACCGCAGGTCCCCCTTAGGGGGGTGATGACTGCAAGTCCCACGGTCCCCCTACCGAGATGATTGACTGCAGGTCCCACGGTCCCCCTACCGAGATGATTGACCGCAGGTCCCCCTACCGGGATGATTGATCGCAGGTCCCACAGTCCCCCCTACCAGGATGATTGACCGCAGGTCCCACGGTCCCCCTACCGGGATGATTGACCGCAGGTCCCCCTACCGGGATGATTGATCGCAGGTCCCACAGTCCCCCCTACCAGGATGATTGACCGCAGGTCCCACGGTCCCCCTACCGGGATGATTGACTGCAGGTCCACCTCCCAGGATAAATGACTGCAGGTCCACCTACTGGGATGACTGACTGCAGGTCCACCTACCGGGATGATTGACTGCAGGTCCACCCACCGGGATGATTGACCGCAGGTCCCCCACCTGAGATGATTGACTGTGGTCCCCCTACCAGAATCATTGACTGGAGGTCCCAGCAAAGTTCCAACTGGGAGAGTCCTGAAATGGTTTCTCTGTGCAGCCCGGCTCAGCTGCGTACCGGTTGACACATGGAGCTGTTGGCTATGAGCTCACTCAGCTTCTTGGCTGAGCTGAAACTTAGGGCACCTTTAACCAAGCTGGGCAACAGCTCCACATCAGATTGACAACACTGCATGGCTAACGAGCTGTACTCCTTATGGTAAAACCTTTTAGGACTCTTACATTTTACTAACGGAGGCAAAAAAGAAATGAATATAAATATGAATGATTTTCCTGAGTTAGAAGCAGCTAAAACAGCTAACTGGTGGGTGTGTCCCAGCTGCTTATCAGTGCTGCTAGTCCTGCTTCTTTGAGACATGGTGCTGATCAGTTTGAAAAAAAAAACACAGCTTGAAAATAAATAAATATCAACATAAAATAATTTATGATGATGTTTCATTTTTTTAGTCTTTATCAGCAGATACCGACGTTGTTCTGATATCATTGTACATCCCTACTTAATGATCCAAACCAGAACTTGAAATGATGATGTTTTTCTTTTTACGTGACTGGAGATTCAGTTTACCTTTAGTTGTTAATTTGACTCGTTTGGACCGACTGTTCTGTCAACAGTAATGGTTTAGACTCTAGAGAGATCAAGGGTCTAATTTCTGATTCTGTCCTGCAGGTCCAAAACACAACACCTTCCCCCTCCACCAAAAAAGTCTGCCCCCCCGCCCTGGCATCCCCGGACCCCCCACCCGCAACGCAGACAGGTACGTTTGTTTGTTCCTGAAACGCAGACGGCTCAGTTTTTACGTAGACCAGAGAGGTCAGACTGTGTATCATCCTTTGTGTCAAAGAGAAGCTACATTGTCTGCTGAAAATCCAACATAAAACTGATTCAGGAAATGCTTTAATTTGAGCAGCTGAAGCTGAAATTAACATTATTAACATTATCCAACGCACCCAGCCAACCAGCTAACAAACCAGCTAACCAACTGGATAGCCAACCAGGTAACGAACCAGCTAGCCAACTTCATAGCCAACCAGCTACCCAACCAGCTAGTCAACCAGATAACTAGTTAGCCAACCAGCTAACCAACCAGCTAACAACCAGTTAGCCAACCAAGTAACAACCACCTAAAAAACCAGTTAGCAAACCAGCTAATTAACCAGCTAACAAACTGGACAGTCAACCAAGTAACCAACCAGCTAACAAGTAGCTAACCAACCAGCTAACCATACAGCTAACACCCAGGTAACCAACTAGCTAACAACCAGTTAGCTAATCAGATAACAACCAACTACCAACCAGCTAACCAGTGTTAGCAGTGATGTCCGTCTGTATTTTTGATCCATGAATCTATGAACCACATTAGAACTGAACTGGAACACAACTGGACTCCAGGGAAACTCTGAACCTCCAGTAACTGAAAGTCGACATTTTACCTCAGAAGTTTTTATTTTCTAAACTTTGTGAATTATAAAAAAAATAAAAAAATTTAAAAAGAAAGTTTCAAATTTATGTTAAAAAACAGTTTTGTAAACAGATTTTTCAACAAACTGATTTTTAACATTTAACATTTTAAACAACAATTCTCCAAAAGTCACAATGTTACGACAAAAAGTTTTTAAAATTCTTTATTTGACCCAATGAACTTGTAGGCTTTGCTGACTTTGTGATTTTTAAACTTAAAAAAAAAAATAGTTTGTCACTTTTTATGACAAAAAAAAACATGATTTTTAGGAAAATTTGTGATTTTAGAACAAAAAGTTGTGGTTATACAAAGTTTATTTGACAACAGATATTTTAAAACAAAAAGCCTCAAATAAAGTCGTGACCTTTTAACAGTAAAATTTCTAACCTTACTGTTCAAAGTTAGTGTCTCTTTGTTTTAAATATTTGATTTTTTAAAGAAAAAAAAGTTCAGGAGTAACCGGATGGTTTACAGGTTTCTGTGAATGTTTGTGGATGAAAAGCTGAAACTGCAGCAGATCAGGTCCTTTGATGAGGAACTCAAGAGTTTTATCCTTATATATATACACACACATGCACATGCACATGCACACACACATACACATACACACATACACACACACATACATATACATGTATGTGTGTGTGTGTGTGTATGTGTGTGTGTGTGTGCACAGGTACACACACACGCACACACGCACATACATATATGTGTGTGTGTGTGTGGGTGTGTGTACCTGTGCTGCCTTTATCACTGCAGCAACACCTTATTAACAGACGTAGTCACTAAAGAACCTGTTAAATTCTATATGTTGATAAAATTGGAGGTGAAAGATACCTGAAACTGTGACTCAAACTGGTCTCTTTTATGTTTGCAGTCTTCCTCCCAGCATTTCTTCTGCTGCGTCTCCAAAGATGAACTTCGGTAAGAAAAAAAGAAAATAAAAACAAGTGAAGATGCATTCAGGAGGAGGAGGAGGAGGAGGAGTGGATCTTCATCTGTGGAAATTTTCTCACTAATTTGGACAAAAAGATTAAAGTAAACTTTGAAATGATGAATTAATTAAGTTAAAAAAAGAAAAAAGAATCAAACTTTTACAATATACACTGGAAAGAATGTGTGAGTTTATGTTCAGATCTCATCAGCTTAAACGCAGATTTGGAAAAAATGAAAAGTTTTTTAAAGTTTTTTTCACAAATTAGAAAGAAAAACTCAGAAATTTGGAATTTATAAACTTGTACATTTCAAAGATTTTTTAAAAAAATGTCCAAATGTGTAATTTTACAAACCTGTGACACGTTCATATCACAACATCTGAGTCATGATTTCACTTCTTCACAGTGAAGTTATTTTATTTTTTTCCAAATCCCAGAAGTTGAGACCTTGTAGCTCTGGAGCCCCCTGGTGGTCCGTGATCTGTCATGAGCTCTTCCTCCTTCTCAAAGCTGCTGCTCATCCTCTGCTCTGAGCTTCATCCTGGACGAACCTTCAGAGGTTCAGAGGAGAAGCTGCAGAATCATCTCATCTCAGCGTTTGTGACTGTTGATAACTTCTGTGTGTTTGCAGGGATGGACAGCAGAGGTGGACTCGTTGGCTCGGACAGAGGTCCACCCCGCCCTCTTCTGCCCACCACATCCTCCCAGGTAACAACCAAAACCAGCTCAACCAACAACTCTGGACAATAAGATGTTTAAAATAAAGACTGGAGATGAGACTGGAGATGAGACTGGAGATGAGACTGGAGATGGAGATGAGACTGGAGATGAGACTGGAGAAGAGACTGGAGATGAGACTGGAGATGAGACTGGAGATGAGACTGGAGATGAGACTGGAGATGAGACTGAGAGAAGAGACTGGAGATGAGACTGGAGATGAGACTGGAGAAGAGACTGGAGATGAGACTGGAGATGAGACTGAGACTGGAGATGAGACTGGAGAAGAGACTGGAGATGAGACTGGACAGAGAGACTGGAAAAGAGACTGGAGATGAGACTGGAGATGAGACTAGAGAAGAGACTGAGAAGAGAGAGATGAGACTGGAGATGAGACTGGAGATGAGACTGGAGATGAGACTGGAGATGAGAGATGAGACTGGAGATGAGACTGAGAGAAGACTGAGACTGGAGATGAGAGACTGGACATGAGACTGGAGATGAGACTGGAGAAGAGACGATAGAAGAGACTGGAGATGAGACTGGAGATGAGACTGATGAGACTGGAGAAGAGACTAGAGATGAGACTGGACAAGAGACTGGAAAAGAGACTAGAGATGAGACTGGTGATGAGACTAGAGAAGAGACTATAGAAGTGACTGGAGATGAGACTGGAGATGAGACTGGAGATGAGACTAGAGATGAGACTGGAGAAGAGACTAGAGATGAGACTGGACAAGAGACTGGAAAAGAGACTAGAGATGAGACTGGTGATGAGACTAGAGAAGAGACTATAGAAGTGACTGGAGATGAGACTGGAGATGAGACTGGAGATGAGACTGGAGAAGAGACTAGAGATGAGACTGGACAAGAGACTGGAGAAAAGAGACTAGAGATGAGACTGGTGATGAGACTAGAGAAGAGACTATAGAGACTGGAGATGAGACTGGAGATGAGACTGGAGATGAGACTGGAGATGAGACTGGAGAAGAGACTAGAGATGAAACTGGAGATGACACTGGAAAAGAGACTGGAGAAGAGACTGGACAAGAGACTGGAAAAGAGACTAGAGATGAGACTGGTGATGAGACTAGAGAAGAGACTGGAGAAGAGACTAGAGATGAGACTGGAAAAGAGACTAGAGATGAGACTGGAGATGAGACTGGAAAAGAGACTAGAGATGAGACTGGAGATGAGACTGAGAAGAGACTGGAGAAGAGACTAGAGAAGAGACTGGAGAGACTGAGAGAGACTGGAGACTGAGAGGGAGAATGGAGAAGAGAGATGAGACTGGAGAAGAGATGAGACTGGAGATGAGACTGGGAGAAGGAGACTGGAGAAGAGACTGGAGACTGGAGATGAGACTGAGAAAGAGACTGAGACTAGACTGGAAGAAGAGACTGAGAGACTGAGAGAGGAGAGACTGAGGAGACTGGAGATGAGAGAGAGAGACTAGACTGGAGAGACTGAGAGACTGGAGAGACTGAGAGAGAAGAGACTGGAGAAGAGACTGGAGATGAGACTGGAGATGAGACTGGAGATGAGACTGGAGAAGAGACTAGAGAAGAGACTGGAGATGAGACTGGACAAGAGACTGGAGATGAGACTGGAGATGAGACTGGAGAAGAGACTGAGAGAAGAGACTGGAGATGAGACTGGAGAAGAGACTAGAGATAGAGACTGGAGAGAAAGAGACTGGAGAGAAGAGACTGGAAAGAGACTAGAGATTAGAGATGAGACTGGAGAGAGACTGGAGATGAGACTGGAGACTGAGAGAGACTGGGAGAAGAGAGACTAGAGAGATGAGACTGGAGATGAGACTGGAGATGAGACTGGAGATGGGACTGGAGAAGAGACTAGAGAAGAGACTGGAGATGAGACTGGAGATGAGACTGGAATGAGACTGAGAGAGAGAGAGACTGAGAGAGACTGAGAGACTGAGAGATGAGACTGGAGATGAGAGATGAGAGAGAGAGAGAAGGAGAGAGAGAGACTAGAGAAAGAGACTGGAGAAGAGACTAGAGACTGGAGAGAGACTGGAGAGATGAGAGAAGAGACTGGAGAGAGACTGGAGAGAGACTATAGAAGAGACTGGAAAAGAGATTGGAGAAGAGATTGGACAGCAGAGACTGGAGAAGAGACTAGAGATGAGACTGAGAGAAGAGACTGGAGAAAAGACTAGAGAAGAGACTGGAGATGAGACTGGACAAGAGACTGGACAAGAGACTGGAGATGAAACTAGAGATGGGACTGGAGAAGAGACTAGAGAAGAGACTGGAGATGAGACCGGAGATGAGACTGGAGATGGGACTGGAGAAGAGACTAGAGAACAGACTGGAGATGAGACTGGAGATGAGACTAGAGAAGAGACTAGAGATGAGACTGGAAAAGAGACTGGAGAAAAGACTAGACATGAGACTGGACAAGAGACTGGAGATGAGACTGGATATGAGACTGGAGAAAAGACTAGAGATGAGACTGGACAAGAGACTGGAGATGAGACTGGAGATGAGACTGGAGATGGGACTGGAGAAGAGACTAGAGAAGAGACTGGAGATGAGACTGGAGATGAGACTGGAGATGAGACTGGAAAAGAGACTGGAGAAGAGACTGGACAAGAGACTGGAGAAGAGACTAGAGAAGAGACTGGAGATGAGACTGGAGAAGAGACTGGAGATGAGACTGGAGAAAAGACTGGACAAGAGACTGGAGAAGAGACTAGAGAAGAGACTGGAGATGAGACTGGAGAAGAGACTGAACTGATTGGCTCCAGATAAATATCCAGCCAGATGATGACTGCGGCTGTTTCTTCATCTTACCAGCAGGTGGTGGTGTTGTCTCTGCTAGCAGGTCTGACCTGAGTGTGTCTGTCTGCAGGGTCTGGATCCTCTCTGGTATGTGGGCAGAGTGACCCGCGGTCAAGCTGAAGGGTGTCTGAAACGAGTCCGTAAGGTAACCAGCCTCACAGTAAACCTGCTTCTGAGTTTTATTGAAAATAAATCTCTATTTGGGCGTCTGAGGTCAGAACCAAGTCAACCAACACTGTTGGGCTGAAAATCTGTAACTGAGCCCACAGAGTCACACCCCGTGCTGGAGGGGGCGTGGACTAGCATCTGACTCCACCCACTAAAAACCAGCTGCTGTGAACAAAGCTGTAAAAACATAGTTGAAAACGGAGCTGTTGTACGAGACAAAATCGAATCACAGATGTCTCCTGAAGACCTCAGGAAACCAAAATATCTCCTTTAAAAGTGACATTTAAGTCTTTTTCTGTGCAATAAGTCTTAAAATATTCTGTTAAGATACATCAAAAAGTTCAGTGAGATGATTGAAGCATCAGATCTGCAATCAGTCACTGCAAACTCAGTCACCATCCAACATATTCCTGAGGGTCCAGAATGTGGTTTTACTTCGTCTGGATGCTCCTGGACCAGATGTGGTCCTTCAGGCTGCAGATGTTGCTCCATATTCTCAGTGGACATAGAAACTTTTAATATGTAGAGTTCTGAAGTCTGAGGGCCAACGTTACCTTCAAAAGTCTGATAAGTAGCAGAGGTGCAGGAGGACCTCTGTTGTGGACTTTAGTTGGTCTTCAAGAGTGGTTTGTGTTTCTGTTGAGGACGGGGCATACCTGGTGAGGGACAGCACCCGGCAGCAGGCCAACCAGCCCTACACCCTGATGGTCTTCTACCAGGACAAGGTCTTCAACATCCAGATCCGTCAGGAGAACCAGCAATTCCAGCTGGGAACCGGACTCAAAGTCCACGAGGTGACCACCACGCACACAAACATGTTCCACTGACAGCACCGGAACGTTCAACACGTCACCGGTAACTGTCCATCACTTCATAAGGTTCAGGGAGCTTCTTAGATCCGTCCGAGGGGTTCTGATGGTTGATCAGCCTCATGGCTGCTTCTGGTTCTTCTGTTGGCCAGAGTTCAAGGAGATGGAGTTTCCTGAGTCCTAACAAGCCTCCTGATGGAGAAGTCGTTCTGATAAACCTCACAGCCTCCTGGACACTGAATGTTCCTGTTAATTCTGACTGAAGAACCTTAAAATCAGGTCCAGTTCCAGAAACCTCGAACTAACAGCCCTACAGCACCACGATAGAACAGAACATGATAGAACCAGAACATTATAGAACCAGAGCATGATAGAACCAAAACATGATAGAACCAGAACATGATAGAACCAGAACATTATAGAACCAGAGCATGATAGAACCAAAACATGATAGAACCAGAACATGATAGAACCAGAGCATTATAGAACCAGAGCATGATAGAACCAAAACATGATAGAACCAGAATATTATAGAACCAGAACATTATAGAACCAGAGCACAATAGAACCAGAACATGATAGAACCAGAGCATGATAGAACCAAAACATGATAGAACCAGAATATGATAGAACCAGAACATTATAGAACCAGAACATTATAGAACCAGAGCACGATAGAACCAGAGCATGATAGAGTCAGAGAATGATAGAACAAGAGAACGATAGAACCAGAACATGATAGAACCTGAGTATGATAGAACCAGAACATGATAGAACCAGAGCACGATAGAATCAGAAAATGATAGAACCAGAGCACGATAGAACCACAACATGATAGAACCAGAGTATGATAGATCCAGATCACGATAGAACCAGAACATGATAGAACCAGAACATTATAGAACCAGAACTTGATAGAACCAAAACATGATAGAACCAGAACATGATAGAACCAGAGCACGATAGAATCAGAAAATGATAGAACCAGAGCACGATAGAACCACAACATGATAGAACCAGAGTATGATAGATCCAGATCACGATAGAACCAGAACATGATAGAACCAGAACATTATAGAACCAGAACTTGATAGAACCAAAACATGATAGAACCAGAACATTATAGAACCAGAGCAAGATAGAACCAGAGCACGATAGAATCAGAGAATGATAGAACCAGAGCAAAATAGAACTAGAACATGATAGAACCAGAGCACGATAGAACTAGAACATGATAGAACCAGAGTATGATAGAACCAGAACATGATTGAACCAGAATATGATAGAACCAGAACATGATAGAACCTGAGTATCATAGAACCAGAACACGATAGAACCAGAACATGATAGAACAAGAGTATGATAGAACCAGAACATGATAGAACCAGAGTATGATAGAACCAGAGTATGACAGAACCAAAACATGATAGATCCAGATCACGATAGAACCAGAACATGATAGAACCAAAAGATGATATACAGTATATGCAGCAAAGAACCAGGAAAACGCTCAGTTATAATCCCACAAAGATAATTTCCACCAAAACTAAACAGAGTTCCAACACCAAACAACAACTGAACATCAAGACCAGAAAACCATCTCTATGGTGACCAGCTGCTACTTGCTAGCAACACTAGTCTGTTAGCAGTTTAAAGATAGGAGGTGTCGGGATGACCCCTCTGAGACTAAAACTCACTGAACTCCACTAAAACAAGTCCAGCTCTGAATTCAGTCTGGGTCTCTGAAAAGCTCCTGGAGGCAATTTGTGCTGACGCCATACAAATAAAGTTGAATTGAAGTGAACTATGGCTGTTGCTGATGGCACACATGAATACTCCAGCTCTTCTAGAGATCTGCACACCTGGTGATGGTTGGTTGATCAGGGGCCAGTAATCAGTTGATCAGGGGCCAGTAATCAGTTGATCAGGGGCCAGTAATCGGTTGATCAGGAGCCAATAATCGGTTGATCAGGGTCCAATAATCGGTAGATCAGGGGCCGATGATCAGCAGCAGTATGGGGGTTTGGTGCGTCACCTCTCTTGGGCGTCAGCCGGTAAATAAATGATATCCCAGTTGTCGTTGCTCCTCTGAGGTCGTCCATGTCTGATTACCACCAGGAACAGATGATTTTTATGTCTCTTTCTTCAAAGTGGCAGTTTTAGTTCCTGGTTCTGACCAGCGGGGGGCGCCGCTCTGACCCGGCTGTTCTCTGTTTTCCAGTCCTTCATGTCCGTCAGCGACATCATCAGCCATTACTCCCAGTCTCCTCTGCTCCTCATCGATGCCAAGAACCGGAGCTCCAGCCAGCAGAACCAGTGTCTGCTGTCTGATCCGGCTGCGTACTGCATGGGCCGCCAGAACTGGTCCTGACCGGCTCCAGCAGGATGTACGCCGTCGCCAAACCAAAGATGCTCCGGATGAATGTTGACCTCCAGCGCTGCGGTGGTCCGCTGTTCTCACAAGTTCTAGTGTCTGATCTGTGTTTTTATTCTAATGTCTTGTATCTTGGCTTTTTTTTCTGTTCCTGTCAACATTTTTTGGGCTGAATTGTCTCTTTGGGTGTCAACATTCAAACTAAACCTGTAAACAGTCCTGCAGAATGCCCTCTATTTCCTGTGAGCTTCATCAAGCCGTTTGATCATCTCCTCATCAGCGCCCCCTTCAGGCTTCAATGCTGTAAAACAATAAAACATTATCAGAAACAGCCTGTTTGCACAGCTGCTCTTTTCTGCCCATAAACACATCCTCTATAAGTATTATTGAGAGCAGGAAGAAGATCACTACCTTTACTCAGGACTGTTTCCAGCTTTTCAGGGGCCCTGTGTGAGCCCGTTTTCAGTTAAACCTGCAGTGTGATGGAGGAACCCTGGCTGGTGCTTTAAGTGGTACAGGTGCCTGGTTGTGTCTACCAGATCATTCCTCTGTGGTGACCATGAACAAGGAGATACCAGTTCCAGTGTGATGGAGGAGTTCAAACACTTTAAGATGACCAGTGGTGATGCATTAATCTGCTGCACTTCAAACATCCTCAATAGTGGTCGGTGGAGGAACTGCAGCCTCTAGCGGTCGGTAGAGGAACTGCAGCCTCTAATGGTCGGTAGAGGAACTGCAGCCTCTAGTGGTCGGTAGAGGAACTGCAGCCTCTAGTGGTCAGTAGAGTAACTGCAGCCTCTAGTGGTCATTAGAGGAAGTGCAGCCTCTAGTGGTCAGTAGAGGTACTGCAGCTTCTAGTGGTCAGTAGAGGAACTGCAGCCTCTAGTGGTCAATAGAGGAACTGCAGCCTCTAGTGGTCGGTAGAGGAACTGCAGCTTCTAGTGGTCAGTAGAGGAACTGCAGCTTCTAGTGGTCAGTAGAGGTACTGCAGCCTCTAGTGGTCAGTAGAGGAACTGCAGCCTCTAGTGGTCTGTAGAGGAACTGCAGCCTCTAGTGGTCAGTAGAGGAACTGCAGCCTCTAGTGGTAAGTAGAGGAACTGCTGCCTCTAGTTGTCTGTAGAGGAACTGCAGCCTCTAGTGGTCAGTAGAGGAACTGCAGCCTCTAGTGGTAAGTAGAGGAACTGCAGCCTCTAGTGGTATGTAGAGGAACTGCAGCCTCTAGTTGTCTGTAGAGGAACTGCAGCCTCTAGTTGTATGTAGAGGAACTGCTGCCTCTAGTGGTCGGTAGCGGAACTGCAGCCTCTAGTGGTCGGTGGTGGAACTGCTGCCTGTAGTGGTCGGTGGAGGAACTGCAGCCTCTAGTGGTCGGTAGAGGAACTGCAGCCTCTAGTGGTCAGTAGAGGAACTGCAGCCTCTAGTGGTCATTAGAGGAAGTGCAGCCTCTAGTGGTCAGTAGAGGTACTGCAGCTTCTAGTGGTCAGTAGAGGAACTGCAGCCTCTAGTGGTCAATAGAGGAACTGCAGCCTCTAGTGGTCGGTAGTGGAACTGCAGCGTCAGGTGGTCGGTAGAGGAACTGCAGCCTCTAGTGGTAAGTAGAGGAACTGCAGCCTCTAGTGGTCAGTAGAGGAACTGCAGCCTCTAGTGGTAAGTAGAGGAACTGCAGCCTCTAGTGGTCTGTAGAGCAACTGCAGCCTCTAGTGGTAAGTAGAGGAACTGCAGCCTCTAGTGGTCAGTAGAGGAACTGCAGCCTCTAGTGGTCTGTAGAGGAACTGCAGCCTCTAGTGGTCTGTAGAGGAACTGCAGCCTCTAGTGGTCTGTAGAGGAACTGCAGCCTCTAGTGGTCAGTAGAGGAACTGCAGCCTCTAGTGGTCTGTAGAGGAACTGCAGCCTCTGGTCAGTAGAGGAACTGCAGCCTCTAGTGGTAAGTAGAGGAACTGCAGCCCTCTAGTGTCTGGTCAGTAGAGGAACTGCAGCCTCTAGTGGTCAGTAGAGGGAACTGCAGCCTCTAGTGGTCTGTAGAGGAACTGCAGCCTCTAGATGTCTGTAGAGGAACTTCAGCCTCTAGTTGTATGTAGAGGAACTGCTGCCTGTAGTGGTATGTAGAGAAACTGCTGCCTCTAGTGGTCGGTGGAGGAACTGCTGCCTGTAGTGGTCGGTGAAGGAACTGCAGCTTCTAGTGGTCGGTAGAGGAACTGCAGCCTCTAGTGGTCAGTAGAGGAACTGCAGCCTCTAGTGGTCAGTAGAGGAACTGCAGCCTCTAGTGGTCTGTAGAGGAACTGCAGCCTCTAGATGTCTGTAGAGGAACTTCAGCCTCTAGTTGTATGTAGAGGAACTGCTGCCTGTAGTGGTATGTAGAGAAACTGCTGCCTCTAGTGGTCGGTGGAGGAACTGCTGCCTGTAGTGGTCGGTGAAGGAACTGCAGCTTCTAGTGGTCGGTAGAGGAACTGCAGCCTCTAGTGGTCTGTAGAGGAACTGCAGCCTCTAGTGGTCAGTAGAGGAACTGCAGCCTCTAGTGGTTATTAGAGGAACTGCAGCCTCTAGTGGTCGGTAGAGGAACTGCAGCCTCTAGTGGTTGGTAGAGGAACTGCTGCCTCTAGTGGTTATTAGAGGAACTGCAGCCTCTAGTGGTGGTAGAGGAACTGCAGCCTCTAGTGGTCTGTAGAGGAACTGCAGCCTCTAGTGGGTAGAGGAACTGCAGCCTCTAGTGGTAGAGGGTAGTAGAGAACTGCAGCCTCTAGTGGTCGGTAGAGGAACTGCCTCTAGTGGGAGTAGAGAACTGCAGCCTCTAGTGGTCGGTAGAGGAACTGCAGCCTCTAGTGGTCGGTGGAGGAACCGCAGCCTCTAGTGGTTGGTGGAGGAACTGCAGCCTCTAGTGGTCTGTAGAGAAACTGCAGCCTCTAGTGGTCGGTGGAGGAACCGCAGCCTCTAGTGGTTGGTGGAGGAACTGCAGCCTCTAGTGGTCTGTAGAGGAACTGCAGCCTCTAGTGGTCTGTAGAGCAACTGCAGCCTCTAGTGGTCTGTAGAGGAACTGCAGCCTCTAGTGGTCTGTAGAGGAACTGCAGCCTCTAGTGGTCGGTAGGGGAACTGCAATCTCTAGCGGTCGGTAGAGGAACTGCACCTCCATGTAGCTGTGAAAACCAGATGTTAGCCCTCTGTTAGTCTCCAGCTATGGACCTCGGTCTTGATTCTGGTTCTGATTTTCTCAGTGAGGTACTTTAGAAACTAAAAGCTCTGGTTGATGCTCTTAATCTTAAGTTCACTTTAATGCTGACAGTTGAAGGTGTTCGGTTACCTTTTCCCAGGAGTCCATCCACCTCAGCACACACACATGCACACCTGTATAGCAGCAGGGATCAGTCAGTTACTTCAGCCGGTGTTGTTTTGTCTGCATCGTCTTTAAAGGCACCACGAGGGAAAGATTAGTGCTGCTCCTCCAACTGTCATGAGGACCCCCCCCCCCCCCCCCCCCCCCCCCCCCCCGCTGCTGGAACGTCAGAAAAGCTGAAAACTCTTGATAAAAACCAACTGAAGGGGAAAACTTTCATATTGACTCCAAACTGATTTTGAGATATTTTAGGTTTAAAGTATCAAACAACCAACAGGAACTGAAACATACAATCCCAACTCCAAAAAGGAAAGAATGCTGTTTAGAAATGAAAATAAAATAAACCCATATGTTATTCACATTACCCCCCAAAAAGATTAAAAAAGAAAATCTATGTGGGCCGTACCTCCAACTGCATTGGTTGATCAAATCAAATCAAATCAGACTTTATTTATAGAGCGCTTTTCATGCCCTCAGGCAACACAAAGTGCTTTACATAAAAAAAAAAAATAATAATAATTATAATAATAATGATAAAAAAAAACAAGGTTCTGATCTGAAGAGGACGAGATGCAACCATATAAAAAGAAGTGGACATAAAACCTCCTGTGATGTCTTCAACAGGTTGATGACGAGGCTTTTGACACCTCTTTTTCTGCGCTCCACCCAGCTGTTTTAGCCCCTTGGTTCGCTAGCATGCTAGCGTTAGCTTACACAACAGGTTAGCAACTTTATTTATAAACCTCAAAGACCAAACCAGAACCTCCCGGACCCAGAATCCCAAGAACCTCCGAGACCCAGAACCTCCAAGACTAACCCAGACCAACCCAGAACCTCCCAGACTAACCTAGAACATCCCAGAACCTCCCAGACTGACCCATAACCTCCCAGAACTTCCCAGACTGACCCAGACCAACCCAGTACCTCCCAGACTAACCTAGAACCTCCCAGAACCTCCCAGACCAACCCAGAACCTCCCTGACCCATACCCTCCCAGACTGATCCAGATCAATCTAGAACCTCCCAGAACCCTCCCAAACCGACCCAGATCAACCCAGAACCTCCCAGTATTTTGTCTGTGATTTTGTAACAAATAGTTGTGATTTTTTTCCCAAACAAACCGACATGTTACAGGATGAAATGTTTGTCCGTATATTTCAGAAAACTTTAGGAATAATTTGCTGTTCAGTTCTACAGTTCGTGGACATCTGGAGTCCCTTTTTAAACTTACATGTGTACAGCCAATAAACATCTGGAATCTAGATCTTAAACCTGGAATCAGAGATCTCCAGATGTCAGTTTTCATGGTTTCCTCCTGCTGGAAGAAATAAAACTTCATGAAAGAAACCAAATTCTGCTTCTTTCCTCCTCAAAACCAAACTTTGATCATCTGAGCTGTTCTGAAGCAGGAACGAGTGAAAGTGGAGGCTCAGAGGACCTTCAGGCCCTCACCCACCCTGGGGGGCGGGGGGGGGGGGTCCAGCCTGTTCTCATTCAAATCAGACCCACCTCCTCACACACAGCCAGCAGCCAATCAGCTGCGTGGTGGGCGGGGCAGCAGCGTATAAGAGTCTCAGGTGAGCAGCAGGTGCAGACACATGGACCAGCATGGATCACGGTCTGTCCTCCCCCGTGCACAGGCGCTGCCTCCCCCCGCAGGACTTTGACTTCAGCCTCTACGGCCCGCTGTCGTCACCATGGCAACCACCAACCGCTCACAAGCAGTCCTGGTTCGCTGGCCGGTACTTGGACCTGGACCTCCTGTCCAGGACCCCAGGTGTCCCCCCAGCAACCACCCCGCCATACAGGGACCCCTTCCCGTTTCTGCATGGCCTCCCTGCCGGCCCCTGGAGCCCCCTGTCCTCCCCGGACCACCTCCTCGTGAACCTGGTCCGGCCCCCGTACTCCTACTCAGCGCTCATCGCCATGGCGATCCAAAGCTCGCCGGAGCGGCGCCTGACGCTCAGCCAGATCTACCAGTTCGTCTCCCAGCAGTTCCCCTTCTACCGGCGCCGGGGTGGCGGCTGGCAGAACTCCATCCGACACAACCTGTCACTCAATGAGTGCTTCCGGAAGGTTCCGCGGCGTGATGACGACCCAGGTGAGACCAGGTCCTGACCCAGAACAGGAACCTTTAGACCAGAGTGCAGGCTCAGAGGTTCACTGGTTCTGGATCTTTCTCCTCTCTGCAGGTAAAGGAAGCTACTGGACTCTGGACCCAAACTGTGAGAAGGTCTTTGACAACGGGAACTTCCGGCGCCGCAGGAAAAGGAAGTCCGACACCGTCGACAGGAAGCTGTCCTCCTCCTCCTCATCAGACCCAGACACCACTCCCAGCATGCCCTGCAGCTTCCCGTGCTCCCTGCAGGACCTCTCCCCTCCTCCTTATAGCTCCTCCTCCTCGTCGCTCCTGCAGGTCCCAGAACTGTCCTCCCCTCCTCTGGTGTCCTCACAAGTCTCCATGGTGCCTCAGTGGGATGTCTCCAACGCAGCGCCTCCTTCCTCCCCATCACTCTACACGGAGCTGCGGACGGTGTTCAGAGCTAAGACGCCGTGGCTGCAGGAGCTGCAGGAGGTCCAGAAGCTTCAGGAGCTGCAGGAGGTCCAGAAGCTTCAGGAGCTGCAGGAGAAGCAGACGGTGTTCAGTGCTGAGACGCCGTGGCTGCAGGAGCTGCAGGAGCTGCAGGACCTCCAGAAGCTTCAGCAGCTCCAGGAGCTGCAGACGGTGTTCAGCGCTGAGACGTCGTGGCTGCAGGAGCTGCAGGAGCTGCAGGAGGTCCAGAAGCTTCAGGAGCTGCAGGACCTCCAGAAGCTTCAGCAGCTCCAGGAGCTGCAGACGGTGTTCAGTGCTGAGACGTCGGGGCTGCAGGAGCTGCAGGAGCTGCAGGAGGTCCAGAAGCTTCAGGAGCTGCAGGACCTCCAGAAGCTTCAGCAGCTGCAGGACTTCCAGGAGCTGCAGGAGGTCCAGAAGCTTCAGGAGCTGCAGGAGGTCCAGAAGCTTCAGGAGCTGCAGGACCTCCAGAAGCTTCAGCAGCTGCAGGACTTCCAGGAGCTGCAGGAGGTCCAGAAGCTTCAGGAGCTGCAGAAGCTGCAGGAGATCCAGGATCTCCAGGAGCTTCAGCAGCTGCAGGACCCCCAGGACCTGCAGGAGGTCCAGGTCCAGGGTGATTTTCGGTTCTAGGATGCGTCACCGATGCTCCAAGGTTTTGAAATTCCTCCAGGAGAAAAGACTGTCACTGAAAATAAAAGACTTGATTGAAACTGTGGGAATCTTTATATTTATCTTTTTATATAAACAAGATTTTTTTTAATTTGTAAAAGTGGAATGAATTTGTTTCGTGAAATCTGAGGTGAAAGTCTGTTTGGAATAAAAAAAGAAAACAAATTCATTGTTGATTCCATTTTCTTTGATATATTTTTAAATATTTCAGATATTTTTGTCCATCTACATATAAAGTTGTTCACAACTACCTGATTCAGTTCTAAACTAGGGCTCAGAGCTCCGCTCAGGGTTCCAGGTTTTGGGGCCCCTGTTCAGGACTGCGTTGGGGGCCTTAAACCTTTAACAAGCATTAATCATAGAACCCACTTCTAGAAGAAACCTGTCTAGATTTGAGATGTAAAATTCCAACAGAAGCAAACCTGGCAGCTAACTAGAATAACAGCATGTTACAACCTCTGGAGAACAAAACTGTCTCAGGGAGGTGGTGAATTCAAGTTTAATAAAATATTTCTAGTATTTCAACTTTACCAGAAATCTGACATGAAGACATTTTCCCTCCAATGTCTGGAGGACCTGGTTGAGGCTGAACTTGTTCTAGTAGCTGCAGACCTGAAGAGCTTCAGTTAGATCAGCTTCATTTTATCTTCAGTCCACAGCAGATAGAACTGGTTACCAGTGTTACCAGTCTGACAGAAATAAATAAATGTCTACACCAGTGAACACATGGACAAGTTATTGCACTAGAAGAACCACATGGATCAATAACAAAACTACTGGATCCACATGGTTTATTACCAACCATCGTAGAATTACAGTGATCTTATTGAACTTGATTAACTGTCGTAACAGCCAATGTACTCAGATGACTGATACGAATGCTTAGTTTGTTTCCTACCAGTGAGTCTACATAGATTAGTGGTCGGTTAGTGAATTTAAATGGATTAGCTGATCAGTTGAACCACTGCAGATTAGTTGTTATAACTGCCAGTCTACGTGGTTTAATTGTATTAGTGAACCTACGCAGATTAGTTTTCTTTAACCTCTGTGGTTTAGTCGTATTAGTGAACCTACGCAGGTTAGTTTTCTTTACACTCTGTGGTTTAGTCGTATTAGTGAACCCAGGCAGGTTAGTTTTCTTTAACCTCTGTGCTTTAGTCGTATTAGTGAACCCACGCAGGTTAGTTTTCTTTAACCTCTGTGCTTTAGTCGTATTAGTGAACCCACGCAGGTTAGTTTTCTTTAACCTCTGTGCTTTAGTCGTATTAGTGAACCCACGCAGGTTAGTTTTCTTTAACCTCTGTGCTTTAGTCGTATTAGTGAACCTACGCAGGTTAGTTTCCTTTAACCTCTGTGGTTTAGTCGTATTAGTGAACCTACGCAGGTTAGTTTTCTTTAACCTCTGTGGTTTAGTCGTATTAGTGAACCTACGCAGGTTAGTTTTCTTTAACCTCTGTGCTTTAGTCGTATTAGTGAAGTTAGTTTTCTTTAACCTCTGTGGTTTAGTCATATTAGTGAACCTACGCAGGTTAGTTTTCTTTAACCTCTGTGCTTTAGTCGTATTAGTGAAGTTAGTTTTCTTTAACCTCTGTGTTTAGTCATATTAGTGAACCCACGCAGGTTAGTTTTCTTTAACCTCTGTGCTTTAGTCGTATTAGTGAACCCACGCAGGTTAGTTTTCTTTAACCTCTGTGCTTTAGTCATTAGTGAACCTACGCAGGTTAGTTTTCTTTAACCTCTGTGCTTTAGTCGTATTAGTGAAGTTAGTTTTCTTTAACCTCTGTGGTTTAGTCATATTAGTGAACCTACGCAGGTTAGTTTTCTTTAACCTCTGTGCTTTAGTCGTATTAGTGAAGTTAGTTTTCTTTAACCTCTGTGGTTTAGTCGTATTAGTGAACCTACGCAGGTTGGTTTTCTTTAACCTCAGGTTTATTTGTATTAGTGAACCTATGCAGGTTAGTTTCCTTTAACCTCTGTGGTTTAGTTGTATTAGTGAACCTACGCAGGTTGGTTTTCTTTTACCTCAGTGGTTTATTTGTATTGGTGAACCTATGCAGGTTAGTTTTCTTTAACCTCTGTGGTTTATTTGTATTAGTAAACCTACACAGGTTGGTTTTCTTTAACCTCTGTGGTTTAGTGGTATTAGTGAACCTACGCAGGTTAGTTTCCTTTTACCTCTGTGGTTTAGTTGTATTAGTGAACCTACGCAGGTTAGTTTCCTTTAACCTCTGTGGTTTAGTTGTATTAGTGAACCTACGCAGGTTAGTTTTCTTTAACCTCTGTGGTTTAGTCGTATTAGTGAACCTACGCAGGTTAGTTTTCTTTAACCTCTGTGGTTTATTTGTATTAGTGAACCCACGCAGGTTAGTTTTCTTTAACCTCTGTGCTTTAGTCGTATTAGTGAACCTACGCAGGTTAGTTTTCTTTAACCTCTGTGGTTTATTTGTATTAGTGAACCTCTGTGGTTTAGTTGTATTAGTGAACCTACGCAGGTTAGTTTTCTTTCGCCTCTGTGGTTTAGTCGTATTAGTGAACCTACGCAGGTTAGTTTCCTTTAACCTCTGTGGTTTAGTTGTATTAGTGAACCTACGCAGGTTAGTTTTCTTTAACCTCTGTGGTTTAGTCGTATCAGTGAACCTACGCAGGTTAGTTTTCTTTAACCTCTGTGGTTTATTTGTATTAGTGAACCTACGCAGGTTAGTTTTCTTTAACCTCTGTGCTTTAGTCATATTAGTGAACCTACGCAGGTTAGTTTTCTTTAACCTCTGTGGTCTAGTGATCGTGTGCTGGTGAAGACTCCGTCATGAGGTCATGGTGATTGTCAAAGCCTTAAATCAAAAGAAATGAACTTCTTTTTCTTTGTTGTTGAGGACGTTTCACCTTCAGCTGATAAAACCTTCCAGCTGAAGGTGAAACATCTTCACGATCAAAGCAGTGGTTTTAATTCAAGCCTGTTTGAATTAGCTGTCAGAGGAGCAAACATACATGGATTTGAAGCTGAGTGACTAACTGGCAGGAAACCAAAAAATTTACTGCCTTTCCGCCTTTTACAAATGAACATTTATTTAAAATGTCACACATTTTCACCTATTAATGCTTCTGAGAGCTGCAGAATGTGGATTCAGAGATGAAACACGTTAACATGTTGGAATGTGTGTTGTTGGGGTGCGTAGACGTGCTGTAAACAAACGACACACTTTCTCTGGTGTCGGCTTCATGTGTCCATCACAAACACTCGGATCAGTGGCATCAGGATCTGATAGTCTTCGGCCAGTCCTGTTGCTCCAGCAGCAGCAGCAGGTCGGAGTGTGGCCTCATGTTTATGGCCTCGTGCCTCGTCACCCTTCACGTCCCTTCGGGGCCCCGGCCCCCTGCATCCAACACATTTGCATGTCGGAGGTGAATGACCTCACCTGCTGATTTCAGCCTGAAGCAGCCAATCAGAGTCCTGCAGGGATCCTGTTTGTGGTCGCTGCAGCTCAGAGACGCCTCCAGGTCTCCGTCATTAAAAAAGACAATCATTCAGCTTTAATCTGCAGCGTCACGACGACGGCGTCTGTAAACTCACTGCAGCTCCTACAGAACCGTCTGACAAACCTTTCAGAAAAAAATGTAGAAATTTCCATGATTCTTATCACCGAAATGTCTGAGTTTATCTCTGGTTTAGCGTAAATGACGTCTGCTGGTGCAGGAAATAAAATATTTCAGAACTAAGCAGAAAGATTTAAGAACAAATTAGAGCAGAGCTCTGACTGCATCTCATCGTGAGTCACATCAGTATCACATCGAGCCTCAAAGTGGTTGCACAGCCACGTTTCTGTTACAAATCTATGACTTCACCACAAAACTGTTGCAGAGACTCGGCAGCTGGTGAACCAGCATTATCTCATCAGTCTGGGCACAGATACAAGAGGCATCATGGAACATGTACGTCTCTAAAACAAGATACAATCATACAGTAATTACAGAACTGGAAACGTTCAGAAGAAATCTTGAAGAATGTGGCTTCCTGCTGAACTGACATCACAACCTTAAAGCTGTCTGAAGCAGCCAGGAGGAGACGAGCTGAGGATTTCACCATCAAAACTCTCAATTTTCTAAAAATAAAAAATGACAAAATATGTGGCATTTTAAAGACAAAAGTGCAGAAGACTAAAAAAGTTGCAGAAATGTATTTATTTACATAAAGAGTCACATTTATTTTAAAAAAAAGTTAATTTAAAAAAAAAAAAACCATAAACAAATAAACATAAAATTGTTGTCATAAAGTTGTAATTTTTTGTCAAAAAGTTTGGATTTTACAAAAGTCATGATAAAATGACAAAAGGCGTGTTTTAAAAATGAAAAGTCACAATCTTGCAAAATTCACAATATCAATTTGTTACATTCTTATGGGAAAAAAGTTATTATGTAAAAGGTTTTTGTTAAAGGCTGGGGAATAGCCTGGCAACAGCTGGGCATAGCTGGCAGTCTCTAGTGGTCAGTGGAAGATTCTTTTTTTTTAGTGGGCGGTGGAGGAACTGCAGCCTCTAGTGGTCAGTAGAGGAACTGCAGCCTCTAGTGGCCAGTCGAGGAACTGCAGCCTCTATTGGCCAGTCGAGAAACTGCAGCCTTTAGTGGTTGATAGAAGAACTGCAGCCTCTAGTGGTCGGTGGAGGAACTGCAGCCTCTAGTGGTTGCTGGAGGAACTGCAGCCTCTAGTGGTCGGTAGAGGAACTGCAGCCTCTAGTGGTTGGTGGAGGAACTGCAGCCTCTAATGGTCGGTAGAGGAACTGCAGCCTCTAGTGGTCGGTGGAGGAACTGCAGCCTCTAGTGGTCGATAGAGGAACTGCAGCCTCTATTGGCCAGTCGAGAAACTGCAACCTCTAGTGGTTGGTAGAGGAACTACAGCCTCTAGTGGTTGGTGGAGGAACTGCAGCCTCTAGTGGTCGGTGGAGGAACTGCAGCCTCTAGTGGTCGGTGGAGGAACTGCAGCCTCTAGTGGTCGGACTGGTGGAGGAACTGCAGCCTCTAGTGGTTGCGGAACTGCAGCTCTAGTGGCTGCAGCCTCTAGTGGTTGGTGGAGGAAACTGCAGCCTCTAATGGTCGGTAGAGGAACTGCAGCCTCTAGTGGTCGGTGGAGGAACTGCAGCCTCTAGTGGTCGATAGAGGAACTGCAGTCTCTAGAGGTCAGTAGAGGAACTGCAGCCTCTAGTGGTCGTAGAGGAACTGCAGCCTCTAGTGGGTGGAGGAACTGCAGCCTCTAGTGGTTGCTGGAGGAACTGCACTGTGGTGCTGAGGAACTGCCTCTAGTGGTCGGTAGAGGAACTGCAGCCTCTAGTGGTTGGTGGAGGAACTGCAGCCTCTAATGGTCGGTAGAGGAACTGCAGCCTCTAGTGGTCGGTGGAGGAACTGCAGCCTCTAGTGGTCGATAGAGGAACTGCAGCCTCTAGAGGTCAGTAGAGGAACTGCAGCCTCTAGTGGTCGGTAGAGGAACTGCAGCCTCTAGTGGTCAGTGGAGGAACTGCAGCCTCTAGTGGTCGGTGGAGGAACTGCAGCCTCTAGTGGTCAATGGAGGAACTGCAGCCTCTAGTGGTCGGTGGAGAAACTGCAGCCTCTAGTGGTCGATAGAGGAACTGCAGCCTCTAGTGGCCAGTCGAGGAACTGCAGCCTCTAGTGGTCGGTAGAGGAACTGCAGCCTCTAGTGGTCGATGGAGGAACTGCAGCCTCTAGTGGTCAGTGGAGGAACTGCAGCCTCTAGTGGTTGATGGAGGAACTGCAGCCTCTAGTGGCCAGTCAAGGAACTGCAGCCTCTAGTGGTCGGTAGAGGAACTGCAGCCTCTAGTGGTCGGTAGAGGAACTGCAGCCTTTAGACTGAATACATTAGATGATAAAGGTTATAGTTGATCTGAATTGGTCAGGATTAAATTGGAGAACCTGTTTCTGAGTCCTGAGATAAATAAATGGAATTCATTTATTATTTGTGTTCTTTTTTAACCGTCTGAACGAATGAACTTTTTAAATGTTTGACTGCATTCCTTCGTTGATGTAAAGCATGTTAAACTCCTTCTGTGTCTAAAATGATCTGTATAAATAAAGCTTCTTTCTAAATGAATATGTCATTTATCTGGCAGCTTCAGAACAGAGCTAATGGATCTGTGATAATACATCAGTCAGAAATCAGAGGTCTGCAGCAGTCTGGGCTGCTGACGTTTGACAGGACCATGTGTTTGGGTTTCAGTCATTATCAGCTCCATCGCTGAGCACGTTAGATTTTTATTTCTTCTCTCCATGAATCATCAGAAACATTAATCTTGTGTCCCAGTTAAACAGCTCCACACGCTGAATAAACCACCATTTTTCCTGTTTGAACTTGTGCCTTTTACATTCATTTTTCATGTCAGACTTTCATGGAGGTCTGACTTGTGTGTCAGTTGCACCATCAGAGATCAGCTGTTTTTATTCTAGTAGACTTTTTCTTTTTTTTGTTTTAAAGGTGAGGTTTGATAATGGAACCAAAGTTAAATGTTTCACAGTGCCTTTATGTAGGAAACACAAATAAATATATATCTGATCATCTTTTAATACAATCCTGGTTCCAGCTCTTCTAGTCCAGGTTCCAGCTCCTCTAGTCCTGGTTTCAGATCCTCTAGTCCTGGTTTCAGATCTTCTAGTCCTGGTTATAGTCCTGGTTTCAGTAGTCTGGTTTCAGATCCTCTAGTCCTGGTTCAGATGTCCTCTAGTCCTGGTTTCAATCCTCTAGTCCTGGTTTCAGATCCTCTAGTCCTGGTTTCAGTATCTGGTTTCAGCTCTAGTCCTGGTTCAGCTAGTCTAGTCTAGTTTCAGATCAGTCCTGGTTTCAGCTCCTCTAGTCCTGGTTTCAGATCCTCTAGTCCTGGTTTCAGATCTTCTAGTCCTGGTTTCAGCTCCTCTAGTCCTGGTTCCAGCTCCTCTAGTCCTGGTTTCAGCTCCTCTAGTCCTGGTTTCAGCTCCTCTAGTCCTGGTTCCAGCTCCTCTAGTCCTGGTTTCAGCTCCTCTAGTCCAGGTTTCAGATCATCTAGTCCTGGTTTCAGGTCCTCTAGTTCAGGTTTTAGATCCTCTGGTCCTAGTTTCAGTTCATGCAGCATATTTTTTTCAGATGTTTCAGCATTGGCTCCTGAAATGAGGAAAATTGGACAGATCTGATCTAAGTGTCTACTGCGTCCTCCCCAGCTCTGGTCTGTTTCAGGATGATGTTCTCTGAACCTTTTATTTGACTCAACAGCCCAGTTTCTGCCAGCCTGTCCTGATGTAAATGAGCTGGATCTGCTTTGTCCAGTTCTTCTGCTACAGTCTGTTCAGGACTGAATACGTGTGGAGCTTCTGCTGCTCATCTTCACACTAAACCACCAGACCTGAAAAACACGTCAGTGAGGTGCAGAAGAACGTGGAGAATTATTTCCCTCAGAACATTTAGGTTTCCCTGTAAACCGTGAGTGACTCAGAAACCTGTGGAAAAAAACAGTCCAGAAACAGCCTCCACAGACAGGTTCAGACCAGGAGTTCTGATCCGTTTATCAGAAGCAGCGTCATCCTCCTCAGGTCTGACTTATCTTCGTCCTCATCTCTGATCCCAAACAGACGACACAAAGGTTGTTAACATCATCTCTCCAGCTGCTGCTGCTCCGGGGCACAGCAGCACTGGTGGACCTGGGTGGTCCAGCCCCTAACTGACATGCCAACATATTTGCATAACGTCACACTGACAGGCTCACAGAGGAGAATGTGTAACCCCAAACCTACTGCAGAAGACCCCCAACCCTACTGCAGAAGACCCCCAACCCTACTGCAGAAGACCCCCAAACCCACTGCAGAAGGCCCCCAACCCTACTGCAGAAGACCCCCAACCCTACTGCAGAAGACCCCCAAACCTACTGCAGAAGACCCCCAAACCCACTGCAGAAGACCCCCAACCCTACTATAGAAGACCACTAACACCCTAGAAGACTGACCCCTGCAGAAGACCCCTACCCTACTGCAGAAGACCCCCGATTCTACTACAGAAGACCCCCAAATCTACTGTAGAAAACCCCCACCCTACTGTAGAGGACCCCCCAACCCTACTGCAGAAACCCCCCAAACCTACTGCAGAAGACCCCCAAACCTACTGCAGAAGACCCACTGCAGAAGACCCCCAAACCTACTGCAGAAGACCCCCCTACTGCAGAAGACCCCCACCCTACTGCAGAAGACCCCCCCCAAACCTACTGCAGAAAGACCCCCCAAACCCACTGCAGAAGACCTCCAAACCTACTGCAAAAGACCCCCAAACCTACTGCAGAAGACCCCCAATTCTACTGCAGAAGACCCCCAACTCTACTGTAGAAGACCCCCGACCCTACTGTAGAAGACCCCCAACTCTACTGCAGAAGACCCCCAACCCTACTGTAGAAGACCCCCAAACCTACTGCAAACCCTACTAGAAGACCCCCCAAACCACTGCAGAAGACCCCCAAACCCACTGCAGAAGACCCCCCAAACCTACTGACCCCCAGAAGACCCCCAATTCTACTGCAGAAGACCCCTGACACCCTACTGCAGAAGACCCCCAAAGCTACTGCAGAAGACCCCCAAAGCTACTGCCCAGAAGACCCCAAACCCACTGCAGAAGACCTCCAACCTACTGCAAAAGACCCCCAACCCTATTGCAGAAGACCCGCGACCCTACTGTAGAAGACCCCTAACTCTACTGCAGAAGACCCCCAAACCCACTGCAGAAGACCCCCAACCCTATTGCAGAAGACCCCCAACCCTACTGTAGAAGACCCCCAACTCTACTGTAGAAGACCCCCGACCCTACTGTAGAAGACCCCCAACCCTACTGTAGAAGACCCCCCCAACTCTACTGTAGAAGACCCCCAAAACCTACTGCAGAAGACCCCCAATTCTACTGCAGAAGACCCCCAACTCTACTGTAGAAGACCCCCGACCCTACTGTAGAAGACCCCCAAACTCTACTGCAGAAGACCCCCAACCCTACTGTAGAAGACCCCCAAACCCACTGCAGAAGACCCCAACCCTATTGCAGAAGACCCCCGACCCTACTGTAGAAGACCCCCAAACCCACTGCAGAAGACCCCCAACCCTACTGCAGAAGACCCCCAAACCCACTGCAGAAGACCCCAACCCTACTGCAGAAGACCCCCAAACCTACTGCAGAAGACCCCAGACCCTACTGTAGAAGACCCCCAAACCCACTGCAGAAGACCCCCAACCCTACTGTAGAAGACCACCAACCCCACTGGAGAAGACCCCCAACTCTACTGTAGAAGACCTTCGACCCTACTGTAGAAGACCCCCAAACCTACTGCAAAAGACCCCCCAAAACCTACTGCAGAAGACCCCCAATTCTACTGCAGAAGACCCCCAACTCTACTGTAGAAGAACCCCAAACCCACTGCAGAGGACCCCCAACCCTACTGCAGAAGACCCCCAACCCTACTGTAGAAGACCCCCCAAACCTACTGCAGAAGACCCCCAATTCTACTGCAGAAGACCCCCCAACTCTACTGTAGAAGAACCCCCAAACCCCACAGAGGACCCCCAACCCTACTGCAGAAGACCCCCAACCCTACTGCAGAGACCCCCAACCCACTGCAGAAGACCCCCAAACCCTACTGTAGAAGACCCCCAAACCCCAACTGCAGAAGACCCCCAACCCACTGGAGAAGCCCCCCAACCCTACTGCAGAAGACCCCCAAAACCCCACTGCAGAAGACCCCCAACTCTACTGTAGAAGACCTTCGACCCTACTGTAGAAGACCCCCAACCTACTGCAAAGACCCCCCAAACCTACTGCAGAAGACCCCAATTCTACTGCAGAAGACCCCCAACTCTACTGTAGAAGAACCCCCAAACCCACTGCAGAGGACCCCCAACCCTACTGCAGAAGACCCCCCAACCCTACTGTAGAAGACCCCCAACCCTACTGCAGAAGACCCCCAACCCTATTGCAGAGAAGACCCCCGACCCTACTGTAGAAGACCCCCAAACCCACTGCAGAGGACCTCCAACCCTACTGCAAAAGACCGCCTAAACCTACTGCAGAAGACCCCCTAAACCTACTGCAGAAGACCCCCAACTCTACTGCAGAAGACCCCCAAAACCCCCAACTGCAGAAGACCCCCAACCCTACTGCAGAAGACCCCCAACCTACTGTAGAAGACCCCAACCTACTAGAAGACCCCCCCAACCCTACTGTAGAAGACCCCCAACCTACTGTAGAAGACCCCCAACCTACTGCAGAAGACCCCCAATTCTACTGCAGAAGACCCCCAACTCTACTGTAGAAGACCCCCGACCCTACTGTAGAAGACCCCCAACTCTACTGCAGAAGACCCCCAACCCTACTGTAGAAGACCCCCAAAAACCACTGCAGAAGACCCCAACCCCTATTGCAGAAGACCCCCGACCCTACTGTAGAAGACCCCCCAAACCCACTGCAGAAGACCCCCAACCCTACTGCAGAAGACCCCCAAACCCACTGGAGAAGACCCCCAACCCTACTGCAGAAGACCCCCAAACCCACTGCAGAAGACCCCCAACCCTATTGCAGAAGACCCCCCCCTGACCCTACTGTAGAAGACCCCCAAACCCACTGCAGAAGACCCCCAACCCTACTGCAGAAGACCCCCAACCCTACTGTAGAAGACCCCCAACCCCACTGGAGAAGACCCCCAACCCTACTGCAGAAGACCCCCCAAACCCACTGCAGAAGACCCCCAACTCTACTGTAGAAGACCTTCAACCCTACTGTAGAAGGACCCCAAACCTACTGCAAAAGACCCCCCAAACCTACTGCAGAAGACCCCAATTCTACTGCAGAAGACCCCCAACCTACTGCTAGAAGACCCCCAAACCCACTGCAGAAGACCCCCCCAACCCTACTGCAGAAGAAGACCCCCCCACTGAAGACCCCCAACCCTACTGCAGAAGACCCCCAAACCCACTGCAAGAAGATCCCCAACCCTACTGCAGAAGACCCCCAAACCCACTGCAAGAAGATCCCCAACCCTACTGCAGAAGACCCCCCAACCACTAGCAGAATACCTCCAACCCTACTGCAAAAGACCCCCCCAAACCTACTGCAGAAGACCCCCAATTCTACTGCAGAAGACCCCCAACTCTACTGTAGAAGACCCCCAAACCCACTGCAGAAGACCCCAACCCTACTGCAGAAGACCCCCAAACCCACTGCAGAAGACCCCCAACCTACTGCAGAAGACCCCCAAACCCACTGCAAGAAGATCCCCAACCCTACTATAGAAGACCACTAACACCCTACTGCAGAATACCTCCAACCCTACTGCAAAAGACCCCCAACCCTACTGCAGAATACCTCCAACCCTACTGCAAAGACCCCCAAACCCAAAGAAAACCTACTACTGCAGAAGACCCCCAACCCTACTGCAGAAGACCTCTAACCCTACTGCAAAAGACCCCCCAAACCTACTGCAGAAGACCCTCCAACCCTACTGCAAAAGACCCCCCCAAACCTACTGCAGAAGACCCCCAACCCTACTAGAGAGACCCCCAACCCTACTTCAGAAGACCCCCAACCCCCTGCAGAGAACCCCAATTCTACTGCAGAAGACCCCCAATTCTACTGCAGAAGACCCCCAACCCTACTGCAGAAGACCCCCAATTCTACTGCAGAAGACTCCAACCCAACCCTACTTCAGAAGACCCCCAACCCCTACTGCAGAAGACCCCCAAATCTACTGCAGAAGACCCCCAATTCTACTGCAGAAGAACCCCAAATTCCAGAAGACCCCCTAACTACTCAGAAGACCCCCAATTTTACTGCAGAAGACCCCAACCCTACTTCAGAAGACCCCCACTTTTACTGTAGAAGACCCCCACCCTCCTGCAGAACCCACAACAGAAGAACCCCAACCCTCCTGAAGAAGACCCCCAATTCTACTGCAAAAGACCCCCAACCCTACTGTAGAAGACCCCCAACCCTACTTCAGACCCCATCCTCCTGCAGAAAACCCCCTAATTCTACTGCAGAAGACCCCCCAACCCTCCTTCAGAAGACCCCCAACCCTCCTGCAGAAGACCCCCAATTCTACTGCAGAAGACTCCCAACCCTACTTCAGAAGACCCCAACCCTACTGTAGAAGACCCCAAATTCTACTGTAGAAGACCCCCGACTCTACTGCAGAAGAACCCCAACCCTCCTGCAGAAGACCCCCAATTCTACTGTAGAAGACCCCCAACTCTACTGCAGAAGACCCCCAATTCTACTGTAGAAGACCCCCAACCCTACTGTAGAAGACCCCAAATTCTACTGTAGAAGACCCCCGACTTACTGCAGAAGAACCCCAAACCCTACTGCAGAAGACCCCCAATTCTACTGTAGAAGACCCCCAACTCTACTGCAGAAGACCCCCAATTCTACTGTAGAAGACCCCCAACCCTACTTCAGACGACCCCCATCCCTCCTGCAGAAAAAACCCCTAATTCTACGGAGAAGACCCCCAAACCTCCTTCAGAAGACCCCCAACCCTCCTGCAGAAGACCCCCAATTCTACTGCAGAAGACTCCCAACCCTACTTCAGAAGACCCCAACCCTACTGTAGAAGACCCCAAATTCTACTGTAGAAGACCCCCGACTCTACTGCAGAAGAACCCCAACCCTCCTGCAGAAGACCCCCAATTTCTACTGTAGAAGACCCCCAACTCTACTGCAGAAGACCCCCAACTCTACTGTAGAAGACCCCCAACCCTACTGTAGAAGACCCCAAATTCTACTGTAGAAGACCCCCGACTCTACTGCAGAAGACCCCCAATTCTACTGTAGAAGACCCCCAACCCTACTGCAGAAGACCCCCAATTCTACTGTAGAAGCCCCCCCTAGAAGACCCCCAATTCTACTGCAGAAGAACCCCAACCCTCAGAAGCAGAAGACCCCCAATTCTACTTCAGAAGACCCCCAACCCTCCTGTAGACAGGTTAGACTCCAGACTCTTTAAAGGTCACTGCAGAAACATTTTACTGGACAAGAAATCTTGTTTCCAGTTTTCCAGTTTGGATCTGGTAGATGTTCAAGGACTTGAACTTGTGGATTTTAGATGACATGACTTTAACGATGCAGTAACAGGTGAAAGACTCAGGAACAGGTGAAAGACTCAGTAACAGGTGAAAGACTCAGTAACAGGTGAAAGACTCAGAACAGGGAAGATTAGTAACAGGTGAAAGACTCAGGAACAGGTGAAAGATCAGGAACAGTGAAAGACTCAGGAACAGGTGAACTAAAGTTTAAAAGAAATTAACCATTTTTAAAGGTTGGATCAGTGATTCTGGAGCCAGTGATCTTTGCAGCGTGAAGGTTTCTGGACGTCCCGGTCTCAACTGAAGGGTGGTTCGGGACCAGCAGCTGCTCTGAGGTCCAGTCTTCCAGCGAGGACCACCGGGACCTGCTGAGTCTGCTCCAGCCGTCTGTCACGTCTTCTGGTGACTCTTTTTGGAAAGAATTGTTTGTCTTTTTCCTCAGTTGTAACATTTTTCTGCAGAATCACAGCCTTTAATGAAACTCATCTTGGTGCTGGTTCAGTCTTCTGCTGTCCTGGACTTGAACGGTCTCACTGAGGCCTGGAGGTTCTGACATGGAGATCTCTGGGGTTTCAGATGTTGAGGTCAACCTGCTGGACGTCCGCTCCAGGAAGACATCCAGCTGTCTTAACGTTCTTTACCTGTGAATAATCTCCTTATAGATCGCTGGACTCCAGACAGTTTGGAAATGTTTTCATTCCTGATGTCATTCCCTTTTGGCACACTGTGTGAACCTGAATGCTCCAGAACTGCCTAAACATCTGCTTCTGTGGGGGTCTGCTCACCTGCTGATGACCAGCAGCTTCTTGATCTCATCACAGTTGGGTTTTTACCCAGAACCAGAACCATGGGGACTAGCCTCCAGTCCTGATCTCTAATCTACTCACATCTGGATTCACCCTCCTGGAGAAAATCCCCCTCGCAGGTAAATGTGAGCCAGCGGCCTCCATGCTGGTATCCTGGCAGCTGTCGCCGGGACGACCCGTATGAGTCTCGTCACATCCGTTAGGAAGCGAAACCACATCAGNTTTCAGATCCTCTAGTCCTGGTTTCAGATCTTCTAGTCCTGGTTTCAGCTCCTCTAGTCTGGTCCCAGATCTTCAGTCTAGTCCTGGTTTCAGATCCTCTAGTCCTGGTTTCAGATCTCTAGTCCTGGTTCCAGCTCCTCTAGTCCTGGTTTCAGATCCTCTAGTCCTGGTTTCAGATCTTCTAGTCCTGGTTTCAGCTCTCTAGTCCTGGTAGTCCTGGTTTCCTCCTCAGCTCCTCTAGTCCTGGTTTCAGCTGGTTTCAGCTCCTCTAGTCCAGGTTTCAGATCATCTAGTCCTGGTTTCAGGTCCTCTAGTTCAGGTTTTAGATCCTCTGGTCCTAGTTTCAGTTCATGCAGCATATTTTTTTTCAGATGTTTCAGCATTGGCTCCTGAAATGAGGAAAATTGGACAGATCTGATCTAAGTGTCTACTGCGTCCTCCCCAGCTCTGGTCTGGTCTGTTTCAGGATGATGTTCTCTGAACCTTTTATTTGACTCAACAGCCCAGTTTTTCTGCCAGCCTGTCCTGATGTAAATGAGCTGGATCTGCTTTGTCCAGTTCTTCTGCTACAGTCTGTTCAGGACTGAATACGTGTGGCGCTTCTGCTGCTCCTCTTCACACTAAACCACCAGACCTGAAAAACACGTCAGTGAGGTGCAGAAGAACGTGGAGAATTATTTCCCTCAGAACATTTAGGTTTCCCTGTAAACCGTGAGTGACTCAGAAACCTGTGGAAAAAACAGTCCAGAAACAGCCTCCACAGACAGGTTCAGACCAGGAGTTCTGATCCGTTTATCAGAAGCAGCGTCATCCTCCTCAGGTCTGACTTATCTTCGTCCTCATCTCTGATCCCAAACAGACGACACAAAGGTTGTTAACATCATCTCTCCAGCTGCTGCTGCTCCGGGGCACAGCAGCACTGGTGGACCTGGGTGGTCCAGCCCCTAACTGACATGCCAACATATTTGCATAACGTCACACTGACAGGCTCACAGAGGAGAATGTGTAACCCCAAACCTACTGCAGAAGACCCCCAACCCTACTGCAGAAGACCCCCAACCCCACTGCAGAAGACCCCCAAACCCACTGCAGAAGGCCCCCCAACCCTACTGCAGAAGACCCCCAACCCTACTGCAGAAGACCCCCAAACCTACTGCAGAAGACCCCCAAACCCACTGCAGAAGACCCCCAACCCTACTATAGAAGACCACTAACACCCTACTGTAGAAGACCCCTGACACCCTACTGCAGAAGACCCCTAACACCCTACTGCAGAAGACCCCCGATTCTACTACAGAAGACCCCCAAATCTACTGTAGAAAACCCCCACCCTACTGTAGAGGACCCCCCAACCCTACTGCAGAAGACCCCCAAACCTACTGCAGAAGACCCCCAAACCTACTGCAGAAGACCCTCAAACCCACTGCAGAAGACCCCCAAACCTACTGCAGAAGACCCCCAATTCTACTGCAGAAGACCCCTGACACCCTACTGCAGAAGACCCCCAAAGCTACTGCAGAAGACCCCCAAACCTACTGCAGAAGACCCCCAAACCCACTGCAGAAGACCTCCAACCCTACTGCAAAAGACCCCCAAACCTACTGCAGAAGACCCCCAACTCTACTGTAGAAGACCCCCAACTCTACTGTAGAAGACCCCCCCTACTGTAGAAGACCCCCAACTCTACTGCAGAAGACCCCCAAACCCTACTGTAGAAGACCCCAAACCTACTGCAGAAGACCCCCAAACCTACTGCCAAGACCCCCAAACCCACTGCAGAAGACCCCCAAACCTACTGCAGAGAAGACCCCCAATTCTACTGCAGAAGACCCCTGACACCCTACTGCAGAAGACCCCCAAAGCTACTGCAGAAGACCCCCAAGCTACTGCAGAAGACCCCCAAACCCACTGCAGAAGACCTCCAACCCTACTGCAAAAGACCCCCAACCCTATTGCAGAAGACCCGCGACCCTACTGTAGAAGACCCCTAACTCTACTGCAGAAGACCCCCAAACCCACTGCAGAAGACCCCCAACCCTATTGCAGAAGACCCCCAACCCTACTGTAGAAGACCCCCAACTCTACTGTAGAAGACCCCCGACCCTACTGTAGAAGACCCCCAACCCTACTGTAGAAGACCCCCAACTCTACTGTAGAAGACCCCCCAAAACCTACTGCAGAAGACCCCCAATTCTACTGCAGAAGACCCCCAACTCTACTGTAGAAGAAGACCCCCGACCCTACTGTAGAAGACCCCCAACTCTACTGCAGAAGACCCCCAACCCTACTGTAGAAGACCCCCAAACCCACTGCAGAAGACCCCAACCCTATTGCAGAAGACCCCCGACCCTACTGTAGAAGACCCCCAAACCCACTGCAGAAGACCCCCAACCCTACTGCAGAAGACCCCCAAACCCACTGGAGAAGACCCCCAACCCTACTGCAGAAGACCCCCAAACCCACTGCAGAAGACCCCAACCCTATTGCAGAAGACCCCTGACCCTACTGTAGAAGACCCCCAAACCCACTGCAGAAGACCCCCAACCCTACTGTAGAAGACCACCAACCCCACTGGAGAAGACCCCCAACTCTACTGTAGAAGACCTTCGACCCTACTGTAGAAGACCCCCAAACCTACTGCAAAAGACCCCCCCCCCAAACCTACTGCAGAAGACCCCAATTCTACTGCAGAAGACCCCCAACTCTACTGTAGAAGAACCCCAAACCCACTGCAGAGGACCCCCAACCCTACTGCAGAAGACCCCCAACCCTACTGTAGAAGACCCCCAAACCTACTGCAGAAGACCCCAATTCTACTGCAGAAGACCCCCAACTCTACTGTAGAAGAACCCCAAACCCACTGCAGAGGACCCCCAACCCTACTGCAGAAGACCCCCAACCCTACTGTAGAAGACCCCCAAACCCACTGCAGAAGACCCCCCAAACCCTACTGCAGAAGACCCCCAACCCCAACTACTAGAAGACCCCCAACCCCACTGGAGAAGACCCCCAACCCCTACTGCAGAAGACCCCCAAACCCACTGCAGAAGACCCCCAACTCTACTGTAGAAGACCTTCGACCCTACTGTAGAAGACCCCCAAACCTACTGCAAAAGACCCCCCAAACCTACTGCAGAAGACCCCAATTCTACTGCAGAAGACCCCCAACTCTACTGTAGAAGAACCCCCAAACCCACTGCAGAGGACCCCCAACCCTACTGCAGAAGACCCCCCAACCCCCTACTGACTAGAAGACCCCCAAACTACAACCCTATTGCAGAAGACCCCCGACCCTACTGTAGAAGACCCCCAAACCCACTGCAGAGGACCTCCAACCCTACTGCAAAAGACCGCCTAAACCTACTGCAGAAGACCCCTAAACCTACTGCAGAAGACCCCCAACTCTACTGCAGAAGACCCCCAAACCCACTGCAGAAGACCCCCAACCCTATTGCAGAAGACCCCCAACCCTACTGTAGAAGACCCCCAACTCTACTGTAGAAGACCCCCGACCCTACTGTAGAAGACCCCCAACTCTACTGTAGAAGACCCCCAAACCTACTGCAGAAGACCCCCAATTCTACTGCAGAAGACCCCCAACTCTACTGTAGAAGACCCCCGACCCTACTGTAGAAGACCCCCAACTCTACTGCAGAAGACCCCCAACCCTACTGTAGAAGACCCCCAAACCCACTGCAGAAGACCCCAACCCTATTGCAGAAGACCCCCGACCCTACTGTAGAAGACCCCCAAACCCACTGCAGAAGACCCCCAACCCTACTGCAGAAGACCCCCAAACCCACTGGAGAAGACCCCCAACCCTACTGCAGAAGACCCCCAAACCCACTGCAGAAGACCCCCAACCCTATTGCAGAAGACCCTGACCCTACTGTAGAAGACCCCCAAAACCCACTGCAGAAGACCCCCAAACCCTACTGCAGAAGACCCCCAACCCTACTGTAGAAGACCCCCAACCCCACTGGAGAAGACCCCCCCAACCCTACTGCAGAAGACCCACCAAACCCACTGCAGAAGACCCCCAACTCTACTGTAGAAGACCTTCAACCCTACTGTAGAAGGACCCCAAACCTACTGCAAAAGACCCCCCAAACCTACTGCAGAAGACCCCAATTCTACTGCAGAAGACCCCCAACTCTACTGTAGAAGACCCCCAAACCCACTGCAGAAGACCCCAAACCCTACTGCAGAAGAAGACCCCCAAACCCACTGCAGAAGACCCCCAACCCTACTGCAGAAGACCCCCAAACCCACTGCAAGAAGATCCCCAACCCTACTGCAGAAGACCCCCCCAAACCCACTGCAAGAAGATCCCCAACCCTACTGCAGAAGACCCCCAACCCTACTGCAGAATACCTCCAACCCTACTGCAAAAGACCCCCCCCCAAACCTACTGCAGAAGACCCCCAATTCTACTGCAGAAGACCCCCAACTCTACTGTAGAAGACCCCAAACCCACTGCAGAAGACCCCAACCCTACTGCAGAAGACCCCCAAACCCACTGCAGAAGACCCCAACCCTACTGCAGAAGACCCCCAAACCCACTGCAAGAAGATCCCCAACCAACCCTACTATAGAAGACCACTAACACCCTACTGCAGAATACCTCCAACCCTACTGCAAAAGACCCCCAACCCTACTGCAGAATACCTCCAACCCTACTGCAAAAGACCCCCCCAAACCTACTGCAGAAGACCTCTAACCCTACTGCAAAAGACCCCCCAAACCCTACTAGAAGACCCCCAACCCACTGCAGAAGACCTCTAACCCTACTGCAAAAGACCCCCCAAACCTACTGCAGAAGACCTCCAACCCTACTGCAAAAGACCCCCCAAACCTACTGCAGAAGACCCCCAACCCTACTGTAGAAGACCCCCAACCCTTCAGACCCCCAAACTGCAGAAGACCCCCCAATTCTACTGCAGAAGACCCCCAACCCTACTTCAGAAGACCCCCAACCCTACTGAGAGACCCCCAACCCTACTGCAGAAGACCCCCAATTCTACTGCAGAAGACTCCCAACCCTACTTCAGAAGACCCCCAACCCTCCTGCAGAAGACCCCCAATTCTACTGCAGAAGACCCCCAACCCTACTTCAGAAGACCCCCAACCCTACTGTAGAAGACCCCAAATTCTACTGTAGAAGACCCCCGACTCTACTGCAGAAGAACCCCAACCCTCCCGCAGAAGACCCCCAATTCTACTGTAGAAGACCCCCAACCCTACTGCAGAAGACCCCTAACCCTACTTCAGAAGACCCCCAATTTTACTGTAGAAGACCCCCAACCCTCCTGCAGAAGACCCCCAACCCTACTTCAGAAGACCCCAACCCCCCTGAAAGAAGACCCCCAAATTCTACCCAAAAGACTGTAGAAGACCCCCAACCCTACTTCAGACGACCCCCCTGCAGAAAACCCCTAATTCTACTGCAGAAGACCCCCAACCCTCCTTCAGAAGACCCCCAACCCTCCTGCAGAAGACCCCCAATTCTACTGCAGAAGACTCCCAACCCTACTTCAGAAGACCCCAAACCCTACTGTAGAAGACCCCAAATAGAAGACCCCCAACTCTACTGCAGAAGAACCCCAACCCTCCTGCAGAAGCCCCCAATTCTACTGTAGAAGACCCCCAACTCTACTGCAGAAGACCCCCAATTCTACTGTAGAAGACCCCCAACCTACTGTAGAAGACCCCCAAATTCTACTGTAGAAGACCCCGACTACTGCAGAAGAACCCCAAACCCTACTGCAGAAGACCCCCAATTCTACTGTAGAAGACCCCCAACTCTACTGCAGAAGACCCCCAATTCTACTGTAGAAGACCCCCAACCCTACTTCAGACGACCCCCATCCCTCCTGCAGAGAAAAACCCCTAATTCTACTGCAGAAGACCCCCAACCCTCCTTCAGAAGACCCCCAACCCTCCTGCAGAAGACCCCCAATTCTACTGCAGAAGACTCCCAACCCTACTTCAGAAGACCCCAACCCCCTACTGTAGAAGACCCCAAATTCTAACTGTTAGAAGACCCCCGACTCTACTGCAGAAGAACCCCAACCCTCCTGCAGAAGACCCCCAATTCTACTGTAGAAGACCCCCAACTCTACTGCAGAAGACCCCCAATTCTAACTGTAGAAGACCCCCAACCCTACTGTAGAAGACCCCAAATTCTACTGTAGAAGACCCCGACTCTACTGCAGAAGACCCCCAATTCTACTGTAGAAGACCCCCAACCCTACTGCAGAAGACCCCCAATTCTACTGTAAGAAGACCCCCAACTCTACTGCAGAAGACCCCCAATTCTACTGTAGAAGACCCCCAACCCTACTGCAGAAGAACCCCAACCCTCCAGCAGAAGACCCCCAATTCTACTGTAGAAGACCCCCAATTCTACTTCAGAAGACCCCCAACCCTCCTGTAGACAGGTTAGACTCCAGACTCTTTAAAGGTCACTGCAGAAACATTTTACTGGACAAGAAAGAAATCTTGTTTCCAGTTTTTCCAGTTTGGATCTGGTAGATGTTCAAGGACTTGAAATTGTGGATTTTAGATGACATGACTTTAACGATGCAGTAACAGGTGAAAGACTCAGTAACAGGTGAAAGACTCAGTAACAGGTGAAAGACTCAGGAACAGGTGAAAGATTTAGTAACAGGTGAAAGACTCAGGAACAGGTGAAAGACTCAGGAACAGGTGAAAGACTCAGGAACAGGTGAACTAAAGTTTAAAAGAAATTAACCATTTTTAAAGGTTGGATCAGTGATTCTGGAGCCAGTGATCTTTGCAGCGTGAAGGTTTCTGGACGTCCCGGTCTCAACTGAAGGGTGGTTCGGGACCAGCAGCTGCTCTGAGGTCCAGTCTTCCAGCGCGAGGACCACCGGGACCTGCTGAGTCTGCTCCAGCCGTCTGTCACGTCTTCTGGTGACTCTTTTTGGAAAGAATTGTTTGTCTTTTTCCTCAGTTGTAACATTTTTCTGCAGAATCACAGCCTTTAATGAAACTCATCTTGGTGCTGGTTCAGTCTTCTGCTGTCCTGGACTTGAACGGTCTCACTGAGGCCTGGAGGTTCTGACATGGAGATCTCTGGGGTTTCAGATGTTGAGGTCAACCTGCTGGACGTCCGCTCCAGGAAGACATCCAGCTGTCTTAACGTTCTTTACCTGTGAATAATCTCCTTATAGATCGCTGGACTCCAGACAGTTTGGAAATGTTTTCATTCCTGATGTCATTCCCTTTTGGCACTGTGTGAACCTGAATGCTCCAGAACTGCCTAAACATCTGCTTCTGTGGGGGTCTGCTCACCTGCTGATGACCAGCAGCTTCTTGATCTCATCACAGTTGGGTTTTTACCCAGAACCAGAACCATGGGGACTAGCCTCCAGTCCTGATCTCTAATCTACTCACATCTGGATTCACCCTCCTGGAGAAAATCCCCCTCGCAGGTAAATGTGAGCCAGCGGCCTCCATGCTGGTATCCTGGCAGCTGTCGCCGGGACGACCCGTATGAGTCTCGTCACATCCGTTAGGAAGCGAAACCACATCAGATCCAGCTGAGCTCCAGACTTCAGGTGAGGGCGGCTTACCTGCAGGTGAGGGCGGCTTACCTGCAACGCCCCTCTACAGGAACTCAGCAACTGGTTTCACTGAAACTAAAACCTCTTAAACCTCCTCTGACCCCTGAAAGCTCCTAGAAGCCACTGGGAGGATCTCTGAGCCCCAGAACCCTCTGAACCCCCTGAACCCTCTGAACCCCTGAACCCTTGAACCCTCTGAACCCCCTGAACCCCTTGAACCCTCTGAACCTCTGAACCCTCTGAACCCCCTAAACCCCTTGAACCCCCTGAACCCCTGAACATCTGAACCCTCTGAACCCCTGAACCCTCTGAACCCCTCTGAACCCCTGAACCCTCTGAACCCCCTGAACCCTCTGAACCTCTGAACCCTCTGAACCCCTGAACCCCTGAACCCTCTGAACCCTCTGAACCCCTGAAACCCCTGAACCCTCTGAACCCCTCCCTGAACCCCTGAACCCCCCCCTCTGAACCCCTGAACCCCTGAACCCCTGAACCCCTGAACCCCCTGAACCCCCTGAACCCTCTGAACCCTGAACCCCCTCTGAACCCCTGAAACCCCCTGAACCCCCTCTGAAACCCTCTGAACCCTCTGAACCCTCTGAACCCCCCCTGAACCCCTGAACCAACCCTCTGAACCCTCTGAACCCCTGAACCCTCTGAACCCCCCCCTGAACCTCTGAACCCCTCTGAACCCCCTGAACCCCTGAACCCCTGAACCCCTGAACCCCTGAACACCCTGAACACCTGAACCTTCTGAACCCCCTGAACCCTCTGAACCCCCTGAACCCTCTGAACCCCCTGAACCCCTGAACCCCTGAACCCCTGAACCCCTCTGAATCCTCTGAAACCCCTGAACCCCCTGAACCCTTGAACCCCTGAACCCCCGGACCTCTGAAACCTTGAACCCCCTGAACCCCAATGAAACCCTCTGAACACCCTGAACACCTGAACCCCCTACCCTCTGAACCCCCTGAACCCTCTGAACCCCCTGAACCCCCTGAACCCCTGAACCCTCTGAACCCCTGAACCCCCTAAACCCCTGAACCCCCTGAATCCTCTGAACCCCTGAACCCCCTGAATCCTCTGAACCCCTGAACCCTCTGAACCCCTGGACCTCTGAACCCTTGAACCCTCTGAACCCCTAAACCCTCTGAACCCCCTGAACCCTCTGAACCCCCGAACCCTCTGAACCATCTGAACCCCTGAACCCTCTGAACCCCTGAACCCCTGAACCCCTGAACCCCCTGAACCCTCTGAACCCTCTGAACCCCTGAACCCTGTGAACCCTCTGAACCCTCTGAACCCCTGAACCCGACTGGGAGGTCTGGCTGGTCTGAGTCAAGAATATCTGCTTACCATGAGGCCCACAGTCACACACCTGGTCTCCATGGATACGTGAACAAATAAAAAAAGAAATGAGCGAGTGAGTGAGCTAATGGATGGATGAATCAATGAACAAACGAACAGACGAATGAACGAACCGGTGATTGAACGAACGGATGAATGAACAAACGAATGAATGAACGGATGAATAAATGAACGGATGAATGAACGAATGGATGAATGAACGAACAGAGGAATGAACAAATTGCTGAATGAACGAATGGAGGAATGAACAAACGGATGAATGAACGAATGGATGATGAATGAACGGATGAATGAACGAATGGATGATGAAATAACAGATGAATGAATGAACGGAGGAACGAACGAAGGAATGAATGAATGAACGAACGGATAAATGAATGAACAGATGAATCAACGAATGAACCGGTGAATGAACGAATGGAGGAATGAGCGAACGGATGAATGAATGAACAGATAAATGAATGAACTGGTGAATGAAAGAACAAAGGAATGAATGAATGGAGGAATGAATGAATTGGGGAATGAAAGAACGGATAAATGAACGGAGGAATGAACGAACAAACAGATGAATAGAGGAATGAATGAAGAAATGGATGAATGAACAAATGGAGGAATAAACAAATGGATGATAAACAAATGGAGAAATGAATGAATGGAGGAATGAATAAATTAATGAATGGAGGAATGAATGAATGAATGGAGGAATGAATGAATGAAAGGAGGAATGAATGAATGAACGGAGGAATGAATGAATGAACGGAGGAATGAACAAACAGATAATTGAATGGATGAATGAACGAGTGAATGAACGAACGAGCGAATGGATGAATAAACGAACTGATGAGTGAAGGTCTGGGATTTTAGGACAAAAATCAGCTTTTTATGACAAAGTTGTGAAATTGAAATGTGTTTTACAACAAAAATTTGTGATTTTAAGACAAAGTCAAAATTTTATGTCAAAAAGTTGTCATTTGTGCAGGTTTTACTGAATAAAAGCTGTATAAAGTCACAGTTTAGTGAAATTTGTTGTGATTATTGGGCATAAAACTACAATTTTATCAAATTCACAGTTTGGCTGCATAAAGTTGTATTTTTATGTCAAAAAGCTGTGACTTTTAAAGTCATAATTTTATGATCAAAGTTGCAATTTTAAGTTAAAACTTCAAGCTTTTTTGACCAAATGGAGGTTTTAAAACATAAAGACATTTTATGTGAAAAATTAACTTTGTGCGACAAAAAGTCACAATATGATGAAATTCTGGATTTTAGAACATAAAGTCATAACTGTATAAAATTAACATTTCTGCAACATAAAGTGCTCATTTAAAACATACATTCTGAATTATAAACATTTTATGACAAAAACAAGCTTTTTACAACAAAATTCAATTTTACACCAGAAATTCTTTATTCAGGAAAGTAAATTTCAATTTGACAAAATGTATCATTTTATGTCAAAAAACGTCACTTTGAAAAAGTCACGAATTAATTTCAAAGTTTTACAAAACTGGAAATGTTTTATGACAGAAAGTTGTGATTTTTCTGAAATTTGAAACTTCATGAGAAATAGTTTTCTTTTTCCAGCAACGCTGTGGTTTCTTTTAGCAGATAAAGTTCTGGTTCTGGTTTCAGAGATCTGACTCCTAAAACACTAGAAACACCAGAAACGGTCTGAAGGTTGGAACAATCAGAGCTTTAACACATCTGCTCTGAAACTGGCGCTGAAAAACTGAATCTTCTAGAACGTCCTCATGGAACCACAGACCTGGAACACAAGTCTTTGAATCCTTTACAAGAGCCACAAACGTCCAGAAAACAGACCAGCGGAGACCAGCAGAGACCAGGGAAGACCAGCAGAGACCAGGGGAGACCAGCAGAGACCAGCAGAGACCAGGGGAGACCAGCAGAGACTAGCAGAGACCAGGGGAGACCAGGGGAGAGCAGAGACCAGGAGAGACCAGGGAGACCAGCAGAGACCAGAGCCAGAGACCAGGGAGACCAGCAGAGCAGAGGGAGACCAGGGGAGACCAGCAGAGACCAGCAGAGACCAGGGGAGACCAGCAGAGACTAGCAGAGAACCAGGGGAACCAGGGGAGACCACAGAGACCAGGAGGACCAGGGGAGACCAGGGGAGACCAGCAGAGACCAGGAGGAGAGACCAGGGGAGACCCAGGGGAGACCAGCAGAGACCAGGAGAGACCAGGGGAGACCAGGGGAGACCAGCAGAGACCAGGGGAGACCAGGGGAGACCAGCAGAGACCAGCAGAGACCAGGGGAGACCAGGGGAGACCAGCAGAGACCAGCAGAGACCAGGGGAGACCAGCAGAGACTAGCAGAGACCAGGGGAGACCAGCGGAGACCAGCAGAGACCAGCAGAGACCAGGGGAGACCAGCAGAGACTAGCAGAGACCAGGGAGACCAGGGGAGACCAGCAGAGACCAGGGGAGACCAGGGGAGACAGCAGAGACCAGAGACCAGGCAGGGGAGACCAGGGGAGACAGGGGAGACCAGGGAGACAGCAGAGACCAGCAGAGACCAGGGAGAGACCAGCAGAGACAGCAGAGACCAGGGAGACCAGGGGAGACCAGCAGGACAGCAGAGACCAGGAGGACCAGAGAGACAGAGACCAGGGGAGACCAGGGGAGACCAGCAGAGACTAGCAGAGACCAGGGGAGACCAGGGGAGACCAGCAGAGACCAGGAGAGACCAGGGGAGACCAGGGGAGACCAGCAGAGACCAGGAGAGACCAGGGGAGACCAGGGGAGACCAGCAGAGACCAGCAGAGACCAGGGGAGACCAGCAGAGACTAGCAGAGACCAGGGGAGACCAGGGGAGACCAGCAGAGACCAGCAGAGACCAGGGGAGACCAGCAGAGACCAGCAGAGACCAGGGGAGACCAGCGGAGACCAGCAGAGACCAGCAGAGACCAGGGGAGACCAGCAGAGACCAGGAGAGACCAGCAGAGACCAGCAGAGACCAGGGGAGACCAGACCAGGGAGACCAGCCAGGAGAGACCAGGAGAGACCAGCAGAGACCAGGGGAGACCAGGGGAGACCAGCAGAGACCAGGGGAGACCAGCAGAGACCAGCAGAGACACAGCAGGGAGACAGCAGAGACCAGGGGAGACCACCGGGAGACCAGGGGAGACCAGCAGAGACCAGCAGCAGAGACCAGGGAGACCCAGGAGACCAGCAGAGACCAGCAGCAGAGACCAGGGGAGACCAGCAGAGAGACAGCAGAGACACCAGCAGCAGAGACCAGCAGAGACCAGCAGCTGAGACCAGCGCTGAGACCAGCAGCTGAGACCAGCAGAGCCAGACCAGGAGACAGACCAGCAGAGACCAGCAGCTGAGACCAGCAGACCAGCACTGAGACCAGCAGCTGAGAGCCAGCAGAGACCAGCAGAGACCAGCAGAGACAGCAGGACCAGCAGAGACCAGCAGCAGAGACCAGCAGAGACAGCAGAGACAGCAGCAGAGACCAGCAGAGACCAGCAGAGACCAGCAGCAGCAGAGACCAGGGAGACCAGCAGAGACCAGCAGACCAGCAGCTGAGAACAGCAGCTGAGACCAGCAGCTGAGACCAGCAGAGACCAGCAGCTGAGACCAGCAGAGACCAGCAGCTGAGACCAGCAGAGACCAGCAGACCAGCAGAGACCAGCAGCAGAGACCAGCAGAGACCAGAGACCAGCAGCAGAGACCAGCAGCAGAGACCAGCAGAGACCAGCAGCAGAGACCAGCAGCAGAGACCAGCAGCAGAGACCAGCGGAGACCAGCAGGTGAGACCAGGGGAGACCAGCAGAGACCAGCAGCTGAGACCAGGGGAGACCAGCAGCAGAGACCAGCAGCAGAGACCAGGGGAGACCAGCAGCAGAGACCAGCAGAGACCAGCAGAGACCAGCAGCAGAGACCAGGGGAGACCAGCAGAGACCAGCAGCTGAGACCAGGGGAGACCAGCAGCAGAGACCAGCAGAGACCAGCAGAGACCAGCAGCTGAGACCAGCAGCTGAGACCAGCAGAGACCAGCAGCTGAGACCAGGGGAGACCAGCAGAGACCAGCAGCAGAGACCAGCAGCTGAGACCAGCAGAGACCAGCAGCAGAGACCAGCAGAGACCAGCAGCAGAGACCAGGGGAGACCAGCAGAGACCAGCAGCTGAGACAGCAGCTGAGACCAGCAGAGACCAGCAGCTGAGACCAGCAGAGACCAGCAGAGACCAGCAGCAGAGACCAGGGGAGACCAGCAGCAGAGACCAGCAGCAGAGACCAGCAGAGACCAGCAGCAGAGACCAGCAGCAGCTCTGAACTCTGAGGACCATGGACCGGTGCCAGGGTTCTGGTTGAGTGGAAAGACCAGCAGCAGAGACCGGCAGCAGCTCTGAACTCTGAGGACCATGGACCGGTGCCAGGGTTCTGGTTCAGTGGAAAGTCTGAGCTGCCTCAGGCGGTGAGCTGAAGGAGTCTCTACACATCAGAGTCTAGACGCAGGAGGACGAGTCTGAGCAGGTCTGCAGGACCAGGATCAGCAGAAACCTGTTCCTGCAGCTGCTCTGACGGTTCTCATTTAAACTCCCCCAGTTCCACCAGTTCAATGAACCAGCAGGCCCAGAGGAGAGTCCAGACTCTCTGAGGGCCAGGGGCCAAACAGACACAGAGGCCCCCACCTGCACAGGTAGATGGTTCAGTTCAGGGTCTGAGGTCAGTCATAGGTATTCTGGTCCTGGTCTCAGGCTCTGGCACTTGTGTCAGGATACTGGTCCTGGTTCCATGTTCTGGTCCTGGTGTCAGGACACTGATGTCAGATTCTGGTCCTAGTGTCAGGATGCTGGTTTCAGATTCTGGTCCTAGTGTCAGGTTCTGGTCCTGGTGTCAAGATGCAGGTTTCAAGTTCCAGAATCTGAAACCAGCATCCTTACACCAGGAGTACACCCTGAAACCAGGACTGTCTGGGTTGGTTATCATCTGGTCCTGGTTCTGGTTCTGGTCCAGCTGATGGTCTCGTCATCAAACCTGGTCCCTGCCTCTCAGGTGATCTTGGTTTCTGTTGGAAAAAAAACTTTTTTCCTGGATTTTTCCATCGGCAGAAAATCAAACTCAGTCGGTTTAAAGACGTGATTCCAGCTTCTCTTTGAGATGGTTGAAGGACACCAGCTAGCTGAACTCAGTCCAGATGGAACCGGTCTCTTCCAGATGGAACCGGTCTCTTCCAGATGGAACCGGTCTCTTCCAGATGGATCCGGTCTCTTCCAGATGGAACCGGTCTCTTCCAGATGGAACCAGTCTCTTCCAGATGGATCCGGTCTCTTCCAGATGGAACCGGTCTCTTCCAGATGGAACCGGTCTCTTCCAGATGGATCCGGTCTCTTCCAGATGGAACCGGTCTCTTCCAGATGGAACCAGTCTCTTCCAGATGGATCCGGTCTCTTCCAGATGGAACCGGTCTCTTCCAGATGGAACCGGTCTCTTCCAGATGGAACCGGTCTCTTCTCAGTCTGCTCCAACATCTTTCAGAACCACATTCTTCTCAGCAGCTTTGATGCTCCACTGAACGTGTTCTTCTGGACTGAAGGCTTCATCAAACACAGAGGACCAGTTTTGAGTCTAACCCGGTAACTCAGCGCCCCCTGGTGGCTGCAGGAGCCGCTACGTACCTGGAGAGGTTCTGGACCCCCAGAAAACCTGCAGATGACAAAGATCAGGACTAAAGGTGATCATTTAGTCCAGACGTTCACACACCTGCCCTGAACCTGACATCTGCCCTGAAGATCAGGAACCAGACCTTCAGGTTGATCAGGTCTCCAGTCAGGACTGGATCAGGTGACCCTGAACATCCCTTCAAGGGTGCTGCTGCAGGCCTGCACAGCTGGAGACCTCCCATGATGCACTGGGCTTTATGCTCTCACACGTAGATGTCATGATTGCTGACATGAACACAGTTCTGATCCGTGTTGGTCTCCCGGGACCCCGATGCGGTTCTGACCCGTGTTGGTCTCCCGGGACGGTTCTGATCCATGTTGGTCTCCCGGGACGGTTCTGATCCGTGTTGGTCTCCCGAGACCCCGATGCGGTTCTGACCCGTGTTGGTCTCCCGGGACGGTTCTGATCCATGTTGGTCTCCCGGGACGGTTCTGATCCGTGTCGGTCTCCCGGGACCCCGATACGGTTCTGATCCGTGTTGGTCCCCCCGACACGGTTCTGATCCGTGTTGGTCTCCCGGGACCCCGATACGGTTCTGATCGGTGTTGGTCTCCCGGGACCCGACACGGTTCTGATCTCCCGGGACGACCCGGTTATGATCCCTGTTGGTCTCCCGGGACCCAGACCTCCACCAGTCCACACAGATGTCCCCTCCCTCTCCGTCTGTGTCCAACTTCATTTCTGTCTAAAGTCTCAGATGACGTTTGAGCTGCACGTCCACCTGCAGGACTCTGCTGCCCCCCCTGTGGTTGAACCGCAGAACTGCAGCTACGCAACAAGTTAAACCAAAATACGATTAAATAAATCACACAAAAATAAAATCAATGTATGCAATGACACAATGATACACATACGATGATGAATATAAAAGAGAATAAAATATATAAAATGTTTAGTGTTTCACAGTGAAACTGACCTGAAACAGACTCGACTGAAAGATTTTTATTTAGTCAAAGACAGCAGCCTGACAGACTACGGGTTCATTTAAGGTTTTAAGAACGTTAAGTAGAAACTAGAAAAATTGCATTTCCTTCGAAAATGCAGGTGTGAATGCATTAAGCTGAATTTTGACCTGAACTCTGCTCAAAAGTAAAAAAATACATTTGAAGAGCATGAATTTTATAAAGAATTTGAACAAATGAATAGTCTTTGAATACAGCATAATTTAGCAAAATGTCTTAATGCTATGTATTGAATCCAGAAAACATGTCAAACACAGCAAAAGGAGCAACATGCTGAATGATGCTTAGGTAGGAGAATGGAAAATATGCCTAAATTGGAATAAAAATCTAGTGATGAACTCCCATAAATGTATTAAGGTAAAGCACAACATTTAAAAGTGGAAGTCAAAAAATAAACCTTTGGCAGGAAATGAACATTTTCATAAAGGAATGTTGAAGTTGCCAAAAGAATGTAAAAGTTGCTAAAATTTGCATAACATTGAGGAAGAAGTCAAACTACTTCATGACAATGGACTGAAAATTTGAAAGACATGAGTTAAACTCTTAAAAAGTAGCAGACTTTAGCTGAACATCTTTGCAGAATGTATCAAGAGTTAAAACATGTGAACTGAAACTAATGTAGCTAAAGGCTAAACACAACTAAGACAGCTAAATTCAGAGAAAATGTTAAAAGCAACAAGCATTAATGAGAAAAACCTTTCTAAAAGCTAAGGGATCAAATGCACTTCTGGAAGAATGGTCAAAAATCCCCAATAAACACACTTCCTAGAAGTGTTGAAGCTGTTGAAGCTGCAAAGGGTGGAGCCACATCATATTGATTAGGAATGGGATGAACTAAAGCTCATATGTGAGTCAAGGCTGTGATCATTCTCATAATATATCATATACTGTGCCTGAAGAACCTGCAAAAAGGGGCGGGGCTTCAGAGGAGGCAGTCACATGTGCGGCTCCTCCAGCGTGTGTATGTGTGTGTGTGAGATTAGGAGAGAAAGAGCCAGCGACCCCCTAATTACACTGTCTCCAGTCAGTCCGAACCTGGATTTCTGTGTCCGAACAAACAACTGTAATTCAAAAGCTGAATAAGTTTTTCAAAAAATTCTTGAACCGTGAGCGCCACAAGGCTTTCAGGATTCTAGTGATATATTTTTTGTTTGGCAAATGTCTACCGTTTTTAAATTACGGCAGTTTAAAAACATGAAACTTTTTCAAGCAATTTGAAAAAAGAGGTCGGATTTTACATTACAAAGTATAGGAAAAATAGGAGACTTTCTGTCATTTGGAGGCCTCTAGCAGGAAAAGTTGAAGTCTCTCATTTTCAAGGGTTACATTGTGTGAAAGAGGACAAAAATACCTACGTTTTGATGTATAAATTATGTATGTGGGGTGAAAGGTCTGGCTGCAAGAGCAGTTTGTTTAGAAAAAAAAAGTTTTAATTTTGAAAGGGCTCTCACTCTAGCAGAATGTTTACAAACATTCCGTCACTCTAAAGATCTGAAAAAATGAAAAAATGGTAAAACTTAAACGGCCATAATTCAAAAACGGTAAAATATTTTTAAAAACTGAATCATATGAGAAGAGTCCAATCTTTTGTGAACATTTTAAAGTTTGAATGGTTTGAATCGGTGAAAGTATGCTGAAGTAGTAAGGTTTGAAAAAGTACAAAGTTTTTGCAAGATTTGAAGAGCTCCCCATTCATTTCCAATGGCACAAAAAAAGGTTTTAAAAGTTAAATATTTTAAAAAGTATAAATATTGAAACAAACACCAAAAGTCATAGGAGGAATCTCCTGAACAAGCTGAACATTTTGAAAGTTGAATGGTTGAAATCGGTGAAAGTATGAAGATTTTAACAAGGTTTGAAGATTTCCCCATTCATTTTTAATGGCACAAAAAAAGGGTTTAAAAGTTAAATATTTTAAAAAGTATAAATATTTGAAACACCAAAAGTCATAGCACTCGATTCCTGAACAAGCTGAACATTTTGAAAGTTGAACGGTTGAAATCGGTGAAAGTATGAAGGACTAGTTAAACGACGAAAAACGTACGGAAGAAGATAGAATAATAAAGAGAAACAGGAAAACAATAGGTGTGAATGCCTTAATGCATTCACACCAATTAAAGTGAAATTTAATCTACCAGTTAGTTAATGATTGTTTTATCTGGAAAACACCTGGAGATGTCGTTTCTGCAGTAAATAATGAGACGTTTGGGTGGTTGGAGGTTTAACTGTCAGCATCAAACATCTACGTGAAGGTTTCTGTCCTCCTGGACGTTCATGTCCGTCTCTAACGCTGGTGTCTCTGGTTGAGGGACTGCAGCTGGTATCTGACGGTGCTGACCCTCCAGGACCTCTTCCGTGGATGTTCTACCATTCTGGTACCAGATGGAGACATCTGGACCACTAGAAGATGAGCTCCGAAGACTCTGGAGAACAGATGAGCTCTGCTGCCCTCGTGTGGCTCAACTGTCAAACTGCAGCTTCACACAAAATAAAATTCACAAAAACAAGAAAAATAGGGACTAATTGAAGAAGGCGAGAGCTTCCAGAGAGACTGAGAACATCTAACCTCCTCTGACATGTTGGTGCGTCACCGCTGATCTCATCTGAACGTTCAGACGGTTGCATATTCTCCAACCTCCACGTTGAACCGACTCCTCTGAACGTGTTCAGAAACCAGTTCTGAGAATTTACCAGCTGCTCCAGACGTCTTCAGTTTACACGTTTAATTAAAAAAGGTTTCAAAAATAACAACAACAACAACACAGGATCAAAGGTTTCAGAGTCCTGATCAGCTGATCCATCAGAACCAAACATCTGCTCTCTGGTCGTCTCTACAGAGTTCATGTGACGTTCCTCGCTGTCATCACCTCTGTGGGCGGAGCTCGTCTCTGATTGGCTGCTCTCAGAGCGGTTTGGGCAGGCCGGACACCTCCTCCAAGCACTCGTCGTAGGCGTCCTGGTAGTCCTGGTGGGGCTTGATCAGGATCACGCAGGTCGGCCGCTTGGAGCCGGCGGACGAGCCCAGATCCTGGACAGGTTTCAAAATAAGAGTCGGGAAAACGTTTCAGAATAAAAGCTGCATTCATGAGTCTGACTGTAACAACGATTAAAGCTGAGCCCTTTAACCTCCATCTACCGAACGTCTGCAGACTCACCATCTTGGAGGGGATGTAGGCGTACGGCAGGTCCCGGTCCTCACACATGAGCGGCAGGTGGCAGTACACGTCGATGGGCAGCGTGTCGCCCGCCATCACCACGATGCTGCAGAGAGAGGACACAGCTGTCACTACCACAGCTGCCACGCCCACACCTGTCACGCCGACAGCTGCCACACCCACAGCTGTCACTAAAACACCTGTCGCGCCCACAGCTGCCACGCCCACACCTGCAGGTCAACCAGGTGACTGAAGCTCAGCAGCTCCAGCAGGAGTCATGATTCTGACATCACAATCAGGAAGAGATGTCATCAACGCTGACTCAAATGTTTTCCTCATCAAATCAGGACAAAAATAAGTAAAATCAAATATTTATCACTTTATTGATAAAGTGTGTGTGTGTGTGTGTGTGGGGGGGGGGGGGGGGGGGGGGGGGGGGGGGGGGGGGGGGGGGGGGGGGGGGGGGGGGACTGACATCAGAGGGGTTGTACTACGAAGCGAGATTAGAGGGTTAGTGAGGTATGTTGAGTCTAAAGCCAGGATTTCCGGTACCATGAAGGTGGCTCTCTTTTCAACCTGGCTAGATCACCATGGTAATTTACTCTGGAAAGCTTAACCTGGTCCGGAGCAGGTTATGTGCAGAGTTTAGGCTCAAATCGGCTATAAAAAAGCGCCGCCCTTTCACTTTCACCCAATCCCGTTGACCTGAGCGCCAGGATTGTGCAATGGAGGGAGAAGTATTCAGAGACCGGACTGATCCGCTGGCTTCCCATGACCATATTCTCTATGAACGCTATAGATTTCCAGCTGAGGGAATACGTTACATTTGTAATCTGCTAGAGCCAGATATTGGCAGCGCCACCAAACACAGCCGTGCGCTCACAAGTAGCGCAAACGGTGTGCGTTTCTTTGCGTTTTCTTGCCACGGGAACCTACATGCATTAAGTTGGTGATGCAGAAAATCTGAGCCAGAATACTGGATGCCACTATTCACAAGGTTGTACTTGCTCTTACTAAACTGCTGAATATGTTTGTAGTATTCCCTGGCCATCTGCCCACGCTTCAAATAAAAGAAGCGTTTTACTAAATCGCAGGTAACATAAATTAATTGTCCATTATATTGATAATCAGTGTGACGTGGAATTTCATGTGAAATGTTGTAATATAATTCATTCATAGGATTCCCCAGGGTGATAGGGTGCCTATTAAAGTGGCCGGTGAGTGTGTATAACAGATCATATTAAATCTTAAATTAATTTCACATAGATTTTAGCAAAAAACTAAAGTGATTTTCATTTATCATTCATAATGGGACAGTCAGACTTACATAATGTTTAAATCTGCTGCATTAAGTTTAAAGTTTAAGCGCTCTAAAAGAGGGAATGAGATTAATTAAGGTGGTGAAATAAATATAACTTACGAATTTACACGATCTGCAATTTTTTGCCAGCACTCCTCTCTGGCTTTATTTGCACCTACAGTATTTCTTTTGGCCGTCAAGATTTCTTTGAAATCCTCATAGCCCTGCATTATTAAAACCTGTTCCTCCTGACTGAAATATACGGACCGCCATCTATCCATTTGATCCGGAATAGGCGTCAAATGACGCGTCAAACGCCCCCTTTTATGTGAACGCGCACAGAGCAGAAAGCAGAAAGCCGCGGTTAACAAAGATAGTTGATAACCACCGTCGTGGTACCAGTTATCTCTGATCGCGAGTTTCAGGTTTGTTAAGCCAGCTCACCCAAAGAAAGCCTGGCTGTGTCGAACTTGCTTCGTAGTGCAGCCCTCTGGACATTTGTGGTCTGGACAGATACAAGGATCTGAAGGAGCTCCGTCCACGCTGGAGACCAGTGATGCGTTTAAAGGAAAGTTATAGTTCAGGTGTTCATGGTTTCGTTTCTTCCTGATTTGGTTTTCTGAATTTCCTACAGTGACTTTATTTTTAAATAAGTTATTTATTTGTCTATATTTGTTGTTTTATTGTCATATGTAAGGAAATAAATTTTTGCTGTTTAAAATGTTCCTGGACCTCTGATTCACTTTTATACACCAGACGTAGAAACAAGAACTTTGTCATTTTTCTCGAGAATCACGATTTTCGTTTTTCTTAAAAATGAAAACTTTTTTTTTTATCCGTAAAGGTTTTATTGGCCTTTTTTAAAAAAAATCAAATTGTATGAAAAAAAATGATGAAAGTTGCATCTATTTGCTGTAAAATCATGATTTATTTTTAAAAACATAAATCTAAACCTAGCTCCGCCCACACTGTGACTCCTCTCTCTGATTGGTCCGTGTCAATCCAGTGCTGTCCAGAGGACCAGGGTGTCCGCTGGTACCTGAACCCGTTTGGAGAGACGTGCACGAGAGTCTGGCGCTGGATGTCATGACTGTGACATCACCACGCTGCCACGCTAACCCCCACGAACACATACGTGAACGTGTCGCCAGCGTCCTCATCTGTGGCGACGCTGCTGAAATAAATTATGGGTAAGTGGGCCGTGGTGACCGTGTCGCTCCTATCAGAAGTTGAAGAATTTTCAACATTTCGGTTCAAATGATTGGCCACAGTTACATGATGTTTTTTAATTCTGAATTAATTATTCAGAATTAAATAATTCAGAATTAAACTCTTTTCCTTCGAGTTTACATGGAAATAGTAATTCCGAATTTGAGGTTTACATGGAAAACATGTTTGATCGGCTTTATCCAATTCCGCTTCAGGTCTGTGGGTTGGGAAGGGTTCTGATTGGATAGGGGGGGCGGACGTCTTTACGTATTTACGTCTACCGGAAGAAAACAAACTTACTCGAATAGCAACTTTGAAAAGCTCACAATTTTTATGTTTCCTGCCATCTGTTCTTTTAATTATTTCCAGTTCCTCCAAGCTATTTATTAAATAAATCGTCTCTGCTCTTGACCACCGTTTACTGCGTGCTGCCATCTTGAAACTTTGTTTCGAAAACAAGCCCAACGCGGAATATAAGCGCCATCGCGACAGACGGGCAAGAGAACGAGCATGCGCAGAAAGACGGGAATTAATTTAAAACGGAATTAGTGTATACATGACCACGGAATTATTCTATTTGGATTTAAAATCAGAATAAACCAGCCACTTTCTTTGGAATTAAATTTAATTCGGAATGGACATTTTCACCGGATCGGAATTAGGTGTTTACATGGTAATTTTTAATCATTTTAAATCGGATTTAATTTTAATTCTAAATTAAAGAGGAATTAAACTTCCCATGTAAACGCACTTAATGTCAGCCAATCAAACTGCAGCTACATGGGGGCGGGGCTAACTCAAAGCATGCAGCTGCAGGAAGAAACCTGATTGGTTGTCGTGGTCTGATGAAAGAAATTCAGACGCCCCGCCCTCCTCACTCAGCCTTCAGTAACCAGAACGTCATAAGCGTCGCGGTGACGTCATTTCTACTTCCGTCTTCCGGCCGATGATGACTGAAGTAGAAATGACGTCACTGCGAGGAGGACGTCATTAAACGTCTAAGTGTCTAAGTGGACACTTAGACGCAGGATTCTAAGTGTCTTCATGCGTGCATGCGCAGAGGAACGCTCGTGCCACTCACCCTTTCTCTCCTTTGTTGATGAACTTCTGGACCTCTTTGACGCCCCTCCGGATGTTCTTCACTTTAGCAGCTATAAACAAACAAACAAACAAACAAACAAAGAGACGGTCAGTCCCGGCTCGCTCCCGGTGCGCGGCCCCGCGTGTCCGTGCTGAGCTCGTACCTTTCTTCACGCACTTGTAGAGCTTCTTGCTGAGCTTCTTGGAGGCCAGCGGCTGAGCGATGGGGTTCATGTGAGCGATGAGCTCGTGGTACGACCTGTCCGCTCCCGCCGCCGCCTCATCCACCTCCGCCTCCGCCTTCTCCTTCTTCACCTTCGTCATTCCTGATCGGTGATCGATAACTGATCGGCTGCTCTTCTGCTCGGAGTCGCCGCTGCTCACAACAACACGCACGCTCTGTGAGCGGAAAACAGCACGTGTCTGAGTTTCTTCTTCCTCCTCTTCCTCTTCTTCTACGGTGTTAAAGCGGCAGCTGCACCTCGCCCCCTGCCGGAGCGCAGCGGTACAACAACGATGAAGCGAAGGAACCTTCTGGATCCCGCTGCGGTCCACCAACAATCATTACTGGAAATAAAAATAAAGAAGCAGCTCTGGTTGAGTCTGAAATCATCCTGATCACTATTATACTATTATAATAACTATTATAATAATACATTATTTCACAGTTACCACGAAGGAACAACCAAGTGACGTCATTGTTCGTCACTATGCACTGCGATAAAACTGATCAGGTGTACACGACCCATGATGCATTACAGGGTTCATTGAGGGTGCTGTCTGATAGGGTAACAATCCATCGATCTATATCAAAGCATGTTTTAATGATTATCTCGTAGAAAAATGAAATGATCGATCAAACATCATTAGATCCTCATCAATACATCAACTGGCCTTTAGTTGTGTATCTTTTAGACTGTCTACATTTTAACTGTCTGATTTAACCCAGAAGTAAAATGTGAAGTGATATTTAGTTTGTGTAGTTTGATGTAAATGGAGGTGAGTTCAGTCAACATGTGACATCAGGTCATATTGATCAGTAGCTCCTGAATCAATCACTGTGGTATCAGCGTCATCGTCGTCCAGTTTGATGGAATGTTCCACCTGAAGAACCAAATCTAACAAACACAAATGTTATTCAATTTCATTATTGTTGTAATAAAATGCTTGATCATCCCAGCAGGCACACTACGTTGCATTAACATTGGTTCTAGGTTGGATATGGGTTGCAACGTTGGACAACCAAAAGCCAACATTGATACAACATCTAAAGCTAACGTCAGTTAAACGTAGAAATTTTAACGTCAATCTGACGTTGTCATTTAGTTGGTTTCAAGTTGTGTTGGCTAGTAACCAATATCCAACGTTTGGTCAATGTTGAGTGCTAACGTTAAATTTACGTCGGGTGTATAACCTAAGCCCAACATCTTCTAAACGTTATATTGACAACATCCAAACAATGTTAAATTCCAACGTTAATCTGACATTGTCATTTAGTTGGTTTTAAGTTGTGTTGGCTAGTAACCCACATCCAACGTCTGATCAACGTCAAATGCTAACGTCAAATTGACGTAGAATACCAACATTCAGTTGTCGGGTATACAACCAAAGCCCAACATGTTCTAAACGTTATACTGACAACATCCAAACAATGTTGAATTCCAACGTTAATCTGACGTTGTCATTTAGTTGGTTTTAAGTTGTGTTGGCTAGTAACCAACATCCAACGTCTGGTCAACGTCAAATGCTAACGTCAAATTGACGTAGAATACCAACATTCAGTTGTCGGGTATACAACCAAAGCCCAACATGTTCTAAACGTTATACTGACAACATCCAAACAATGTTGAATTCCAACGTTAATCTGACGTTGTCATTTAGTTGGTTTTAAGTTGTGTTGGCTAGTAACCCACATCCAACGTCTGGTCAACGTCAAATGCTAACGTCAAATTGACGTAGAATACCAACATTCAGTTGTCGGGTATACAACCAAAGCCCAACATGTTCTAAACGTTATACTGACAACATCCAAACAATGTTAAATTCCAACGTTAATCTGACATTGTCATTTAGTTGGTTTTAAGTTGTGTTGGCTAGTAACCAACATCCAACGTCTGATCAACGTCAAATGCTAACGTCAAATTGACGTAGAATACCAACATTCAGTTGTCGGGTATACAACCAAAGCCCAACATGTTCTAAACGTTATACTGACAACATCCAAACAATGTTGAATTCCAACGTTAATCTGACGTTGTCATTTAGTTGGTTTTAAGTTGTGTTGGCTAGTAACCAACATCCAACGTCTGGTCAACGTCAAATGCTAACGTCAAATTGACGTAGAATACCAACATTCAGTTGTCGGGTATACAACCAAAGCCCAACATGTTCTAAACGTTATACTGACAACATCCAAACAATGTTGAATTCCAACGTTAATCTGACGTTGTCATTTAGTTGGTTTTAAGTTGTGTTGGCTAGTAACCCACATCCAACGTCTGGTCAACGTCAAATGCTAACGTCAAATTGACGTAGAATACCAACATTCAGTTGTCGGGTATACAACCAAAGCCCAACATGTTCTAAACGTTATACTGACAACATCCAAACAATGTTGAATTCCAACGTTAATCTGACGTTGTCATTTAGTTGGTTTTAAGTTGTGTTGGCTAGTAACCAACATCCAACGTCTGGTCAACGTCAAATGCTAACGTCAAATTGACGTAGAATACCAACATTCAGTTGTCGGGTATACAACCAAAGCCCAACATGTTCTAAACGTTATACTGACAACATCCAAACAATGTTGAATTCCAACGTTAATCTGACGTTGTCATTTAGTTGGTTTTAAGTTGTGTTGGCTAGTAACCCACATCCAACGTCTGGTCAACGTCAAATGCTAACGTCAAATTGACGTAGAATACCAACATTCAGTTGTCGGGTATACAACCAAAGCCCAACATGTTCTAAACGTTATACTGACAACATCCAAACAATGTTGAATTCCAACGTTAATCTGACGTTGTCATTTAGTTGGTTTTAAGTTGTGTTGGCTAGTAACCCACATCCAACGTCTGGTCAACGTCAAATGCTAACGTCAAATTGACGTAGAATACCAACATTCAGTTGTCGGGTATACAACCAAAGCCCAACATGTTCTAAACGTTATACTGACAACATCCAAACAATGTTGAATTCCAACGTTAATCTGACGTTGTCATTTAGTTGGTTTTAAGTTGTGTTGGCTAGTAACCCACATCCAACGTCTGGTCAACGTCAAATGCTAACGTCAAATTGACGTAGAATACCAACATTCAGTTGTCGGGTATACAACCAAAGCCCAACATGTTCTAAACGTTATACTGACAACATCCAAACAATGTTGAATTCCAACGTTAATCTGACGTTGTCATTTAGTTGGTTTTAAGTTGTGTTGGCTAGTAACCCACATCCAACGTCTGGTCAACGTCAAATGCTAACGTCAAATTGACGTAGAATACCAACATTCAGTTGTCGGGTATACAACCAAAGCCCAACATGTTCTAAACGTTATACTGACAACATCCAAACAATGTTGAATTCCAACGTTAATCTGACGTTGTCATTTAGTTGGTTTTAAGTTGTGTTGGCTAGTAACCCACATCCAACGTCTGGTCAACGTCAAATGCTAACGTCAAATTGACGTAGAATACCCAACATTCAGTTGTTGGGTATATACCCAAATCCCAACATCCTCTCAACATTACATAATGACAACATCCAAATAATGTTAAATTCTAACATCAAGTCAAGTCAAATTTATTTCTATTGCACATTTACAGACAGCAACAGCTGAAACCAAAGTGCTTCACATAAAAACAGTGCATAAAGAGTTTGATAAAAACATATACAGAGGGTAATTAAATATAATAATAACTTTAAAAAAAAGCCTAGCTTATCTATGGGGGGAGGAGGGGGTGGCTGGACACTTATTAAAAATGAGAAGGGGTCTTGAGGAGGGATTTAAGGACCTCCAGGGTCTCGGATGCTCTGATGTGAGGGGGGGAGTGCATTCTAGAGTTTGGGGGCCGTGACCACAAAGTCTCTGTCTCCCCTGATCTTTTGCCTGGCCTTTGGCTCCACCAAGTGCAGTTGGTCAGCTGACTGTAGCTTTCTGGAAGGGTTGTAGTAGCGCAGGAGTTCTGACAAATAAGCAGGGGCCAGTCCATGAAGGGATTTGTAAATGGTGAGTAGCACCTTGAAGTCAATACGCTGAGGGATGGGGAGTCAATGGAGGGAGGTGAGAACCAGGGTGATGTGCTCATGTTTACGTGTGTAGGTGAGGAAATGAGCAGCTGCATTTTGTACTAGCTGTAGACGACGTAGCTAGGACTTCTCGATGTTGATGTATAAGGTGTTGCAGTAATCCAGCCGTGATATTACAAAGGCATGGACTGCTGTCGCTAGGTCGTTCAGGGACAGGTAGTTCTTGAGCTTGGTGAGGATTCTCAGCTGGAAGAAGTTGTTTCTAACCACGCCAACCTGCTTCTCAAACTTGAAGTTACTGTCAAAGATCACGCCAAGGTTTCTCACAGAGGTCCTGATCTTAGAGGTGAGGGGGCCTAGGGCATCGCTGGTGAGGGCCGGAAAGGTTTTGCCAAAGATGATGATCTTGGTCTTGCTCTTGTTAAGGTTTAAGAAGTTTGCACCCATCCATGCTTTGATGTCAGCGAGACAATCAAGCAGTGACTGGAGTGCAGCCTGTCCATTTGCCTTGAGAGGGAGATAAAACTGGACATCATCAGCAAAGCAGTGGAAGGAGATGTTGTGTTTAGCCAGGATTTCTCCAAGAGGAAGGATGGACAGCAGGAAAAGGACTGGATTCAATATAAAGCCCTGGGGGACCCCACAGGTGAGAGGGGCAGGGGTGGAGAAGAAATCTCCCAGCTGGACAGAGAAATTTTGGTCGGTCAGGTAGGACTGGAAGAAGTGCAGGTTCTGTTGATGTAGTGCAGCTACATCAAGCTGTTGTCGTTATTTAGTAGGTTTTATGTTGGCAAGTAACCAATGTCTTGTCTACTAATGTCAAATCAACGTAGAATAGACTGATATACTTTGCCAGTGTGAGCTTATATACCCAAGACTCTGAATCAAGACAACACAGTTATGTCCCATTTCCCTGCTGCTATAGCAGACTGGTTGACACTAATCTATCAGCTGCATCTGCATAGACAACTGTGCCTCTGACAGTGATGTAAAGCCTGGAGACCGATGCAGTAGCCATGTAATTCATCTGGCATTTTCCTTTAATTTTCATATGGATAAACCCATGGGGAGGAAATGGCCTTTATATTACATCACATAATGATGTAATGCAGAGGTTCTGAAACATTTTATAGACCCTAAAAATGGGCTGTGGACCCTCATTTGAAAAGTTCTGAGCCAAGGAGGTCACAATTATATTTTTCTGTCAACTCACACCCATGTAGCCCTGCTCCAGTGTCTGATCTCTTTCAGATGCTGAAACAAAAAGCCCCACATACAGATGCAAATTTTATGAACAAGTAAGGTTGTTAGCGCATATCAAATTGGTGGTCTGTGACCTATAGTCTACTTAAAAGTGCTGGTCCTTGAAATTTGAGAATCACAGTGCATAGAATGTACTGAGATTAGAGATCTAAACCAACATTCAGTCACTTACCAGCTTTGTATTTCTGTTCACACTACCCAACTGGACTTTGGACTCTAGGTCCAAGCCAACTCACTGACCATGAAAAGGTTGGGTGGACATTTGGGATTGTACCTTTACATAGCAGGCCACAGAGTGCCTGATGCATGTCAAGTTTTACAGCACCTTGGCATCTGTTACATAAGATCCGTTGTGCCATTTTGCACTCTGCAAGATTAGAAATGTCCTTTATGTCAGTGATTGAGTTATTTGTGTTATTTGTTTGAAGAACTTTCCTTCACCATGGATGGGCCCATCGGGACCTGCAGATACTCTGAATAGCCTTTTATCTGAAGAGTCATTATTTAGTTAAGTCTATTGCCTATTACTCTTATTATATTATGATTATTATGGTGATGATGATGATAATGATTATTATAATTGTTATTATTATTATTATTATATTGTTGGAGGTAATGGTGACCAAATATTCAAATGAACAGTTGAAACTTTCCTTCATTTTGGGATTTCATTATATCTTATATCTGTAGCATGTCAACATGGCGAGACTTCACATGTGCATCCATTAAGAGATGTGCGAAGTCTTGCAATACTAGGACGGAGTTGACGGAAATTTCAGTTCGCCGCCTTTTTTCGCGCCCACAGGAGCAGAGTCTGTTGGTGTTCCATGTCAATAAAGCTTTATTGAATTGAGGAGAAACCAAACCGTTGGAGATAGGCCTACACAGACCGACAGAGATTGCTGGAGAGAGGACCGCGGAGTTAACGCCTTTTCTTCGTGCCCACAGGTAAATACCATACATTCACAGCTCATTGAGGCTGTCCTATTAGCGTTAGCTAGCTGCAGAGCCACATGAGCTCTTTTTCGTTGACTTTCAAGCAGAGGAGTCCAGGTAGCTATATCCTAAAGGTTGCAGGACGTGTCGCTACCTGCTTATGCCAGAACAATGTTTAGCTGTAACTTCTGTAGCAAGTCGGTTAAGACTTTGAGGGGTTATGTGCTTCATTGCAAACTGCACAGAAATGAACCACGTTGTTTATTTAAGTGCACTGGAGCCGGTTGCAAGCAGACATTTAACAGATATGGAGCGTTTAAGGCGCATTTTTACCGGAGGCATAGTGTATCTGCTCCTACTTCCATTACTGTCGGCACGGCGGTTAGTGATTTTAAATGCGCAATGGCAATGTGCGAACGCCAGTGTCACGATACAAAAGATCTGATAGCTCACTTGAGAGAGCATATTATGGAAGGACGTGCTGTGACATGTCCAGTCAGAGGATGCACAAATGCGTTCACGGTCACGGTCAAATCCTCATTTACCGCGCACATGTCACGGAAACACAGAAATCTTAAAGCTACCAATATCAGTGCCTTATTCAGAGAGTCTTCTTCACAATCATCATCTGTTCAAACTGAATCAGATAACATTGGCGCTCAAGTGAGTGAGACAAGTACAGGGACAGGTAAAGATGAGGCTGATATGGATATATCAGAGGATTTCAGTGATCTCTTTCTCAGAAATGTCTCTTTATTCTACTTGAAATTGCAGGGTGAGTTTCTACTACCTGCTTCGACCATACAGAACATTGTTGAGGAGATACAAAACATACATGAGTTGGGTCAGACATATAGTTTGAGTAAACTTACAGCCCTGCTAAAAAATGACACATCATTGTCAGATGAGGATATCACCAGAGTTTGTGAGTCTGTCAGGGGATCTGATCTGTTCTCTGCATGTCACAGAGGTCCAATGAGGACAACATACTCAAGGACTCAGACTTTCAAAAAAAAGTTCAATTATGTGGAGCCAAAGAAAATGTTTATAGGAAGAGATGACAACAGAACAGATAGGTTTGCCTACTATGTGCCTGTGAGAGAGACTTTGAAATGTTTGTTAGAGTCTGACCTGTGGCAGAAATCAGGAGAGCATTCAGCTGAGTCTCCCACAGATGTTTTAAGTGACATTAGTGATGGTCAGATATTCAAATCAAATGAGTTTTTTGCTGAGAATCCATCAAGTCTCAAGGTAGTACTGTACCAAGATGCCTTCGAAGTTGTTAACCCTTTAGGTTCAGCAAAGACAAGGCATAAGGTATTAGCTGTTTATGCATCTGTTGCTAACCTGCCAGTTCATGTGCGCTCAAACACAGACCACATGTTACTTGTCCTACTGTGCAGAGAGAAAGATTTCAAAGCATTTGGACATGCTACAGTGTTTTCTGAGTTACTAGCAGACTTGAAGGAGTTGGAGGAGAATGGTATTGCAGTATCAGATAAAACAGTTAAAGGAACATTGTATTGCATTGGGGGGGATAATTTGGGCTCGCATTGTATTGGTGGCTTTACAGAAAATTTCAGTCGCTCTCAGTATTTTTGTAGGTTTATTAGGTACTGCCTAATAACCCGCTCTCAATTTCAACATGCCATTTTCACTACAATGTTATTACACAGGGCTGTATGATCACTTTATTAGGTGGTCGCACTGGTGCAAGCAAGCTCAAGATTTCAACAGCACAAAGAAAATGTAGTAGCACAGGTGCATGGTTGTACAAGTTTCATTGGTCTAGAATTCATTTAATAACTGTTTACAGTTTGATACTCAATTCAGTTTGGCCAATAAATATAAACCTTAGTGACACCTCTAACTAAAAGACAAGCTTTATTTTTCTCCTACTGTTCTGTCTTTATTTTATTGACACAATAATTCATATAATAGGTAATTCATGCAGTAAAAATTAATTAATTTAGTTAAAAAGATTAAAAGGAGTAACATATTTACAAAAGGGTAATTTATTTATTTTTGAGACAGTGCCCCGCATGGACCACTAGGCCTCTCTGGCATGTAATGCTAGAGAGGCTAGAGGTTGGAATTTTCTAGTTTAAGTCAAAATATTGTGAACAGTGACTCATACAGGCCACAAGGTGGCAAAAAAACAAGTGAGCTGAAAGTAAGAAGTAGTTTGCAGAGTTAGCACAAGATGATGTTTGGTAAAGGATGCTGATGTACCGAACAATGGGAAATTCTAATTGATCGTTTTGAATCTTAAGTATCTTAATTTCTGTATATCATGCAACACTTTTGAATGGTAATGACTAATGTGCTGTTTGTTCTTTTCTGCTTTTACAGGAACCTCTTGCTATGCATCAAGGCAGTTCATGCTAGCCATAGACCGCAAGGTTGTGAATGACCACATCCCCACCTTCATTGCTGCTGTCTGCCTCATGCTCGGAAGCTATTACTGCTTTAATATTCATTATCCTGTGGATCTGGGCTCCACCCTGGAGTTCCTTCAGAGGTAAAGAAATATTATTTTTTATTTCCTCCTTTAGTACAAATCACTGTATATAGTTATATAGCTACTACTTTCTTCTTAATGCATGTATGTTCAATGTACGTTATGTTATGTATAGTTATGTTATTGCTACTGGATGCTTGAATTTCCTTCGGGATCAATAAAGTGTCTGTCTGTCTGTCTGTCTATCTATCTATCTATCTATCTATCTATCTATCTATCTATCTATCTATCTATTCATCCATCCATCCATTAATTATGATTTTTTTTGTGTTCACAAAGGTGTTTCCTAAACATCAACCCAGAGAAGGGCACAAAGGTAGAAACAAACAAAAAAAAGAAGCAACTGTCAGTCAACCCCAGAGTCATCACCCTCATTGCTGATCTCGCTGACCATGAGTGGATGAATGAATGAAACATGTTATTTCAAAGCTAACTGACTCTGTGTTGTCAGTGTAAAGTTTAAGTACAGCAAAGCATGTCCTGTTCAATATAACAAGTACTGAGTGAGATTAGTTTTAAAGGGATAGTTGTTTTTGTTTTGTTTTTTGTGGGGCTGCCGAGGATAAATATTGCCCACTAAGTACTGTATATTAGTAGAATATTCTTTTAAGATTATGTGAACATTTTGTATTCATGCATGCATGCAAGTTAAAAGAATAGTTCACCCCAGAATGATATTTCACTCATTATCTACTCACCCTCATGTTATCCGTGGCTTCTCTGAGTTACAGGGGGTCTCGGCGTAGCAGTGCATGTCCATATCGAAGCCCTGAAATGGGAAATTGTCCCGAAAACAAAATCCATATTTCAAGCTTGTTTGCAGTGGAAGCTGTTCTTCCCAGTCTGTCCAAATCTTGCGAGATTTGCGTCAATGTCATTGCGAGACTTGGGTGGACCAGGAAGAGGAGCTTCCACTGTAAATAAGTTTGAAATATGGATTGGAATATACTTTTTTTCGGGACAATTGGCTTGGTATGGAGGTACTTGGTTGGTGTTGGAATTTTTTTTTAGTTATTAGTTATTAGTTATTTAGTTTTTTGTGACGAAGACAGTTGATGTCCATTCACAACTGTTATATGGACATGCACTGCTACGCAGAGACCCCTTGTAACTCAGAGAAGCTACGGAGGACTCTTCTCCCAACCCTTAGTCGACATGAGGGTGAGTAGATAATAAGTGAAATATCATTCTGGGGTGAACAATTCCTTCAATAAAACTGAATAACATTTGAGCTTGTGTTTCAGTGCATTTATGACACTATGGAGTAGGTTGAAGGCTGGTGACATTGTTACTAATGTCTAGTTAGTAGAATTCTTATAAATGTATGTGAACATTTTGTATTCATGCATTCAAGTTAATAAAACTGAAGAACATTTGAGCTTGTGTTTCAGTGCATTTATGACACTATATTGTTACTACCGTAAGATTCTCCCTTACAGTAGGCAAACTGAAGACATCCGATACATCTTTTAACACGGTAAGAGCAAATTCTCTTAATTATCTGTACACTTGTATAAATTTGCTTGTCTCTTTATCAAGTGTTAATATTTAAATATTATGCTACTGTCACCTTTCAGGCATTGCATCCTGCAAGTTCTATGACTGGTTATGGAGGGAACAACTTAATGGCATTGTGTCAGCCAGGAAAATGGTGAGTCTCTAATTCATGTAAATGCCAATAACAAGCTGTTTTTGTTTTTAACTTTTAAATATATTACTGTATTTCTGCTTTACTGGACAGTGGCAGTAGAGATAAGACAAGAAACACAGTGGAGAGAGAGGGGATGATATGTATGGCCCAAGCCACAATTGAACCTTGGCCGCTGTGATATTAAAAATATGTGTTACATGGTCTTTGGCTGGCCCAGCTGCTCATGGTTTTGAGTCATTTTACTGTAATTTGCAACCTGTATGTTGGAAAGAATGAAAGAATTGATGATTTCATATTTCACTTGAGGGGATGTATATCCTGTCTTCTTATATTTCCTTACACTTTCTTTCACGCAGTCTAGTAGTGGTTGTACTTGACATGGACTTATCTTTGCTGGCCTACTAATCTACCCTTGTGATCAGATACCAGTCTTGTCAAGG